>JAQMYL010000015.1:15398344-15409624 GCA_030014365.1 Clarias pachynema | reverse complement strand
TTGGGGATGATTGAATTGAACTCTGAACTGAAATCTATGTACAGCATTGTCTCCGTGAAATCAAAGACGCAGCAGTCCCTAAACTCACGCTGTGTAGTCTGTTGGAGTCGGATGAAGTCCAGTTTATTTTCTAGGGAGCAGACATTTGATAAGATGATGAACATAAGAGCCGGCCGGCTAGGGTTTGTCTGTCCTCTCTCCTCCTTTTTTTTTCACCAAAAAATACCATGCAACCAGTTTCCCGTCCTCAATAAAGCAAATGTCGGTCAGTTTTGTATAACTTATTCTATTTGTATGCACTTTACATAAATTTTATGTTTGCCCCACAGAAAGCATCTTCAAACTACAAACTTCCAATAATATTATAGTACCTTTTTCTTAGATATCTTGAAGCATTGCTCATAACATGTACTAAAATATGTCTGCCCAGCAAGCAGTTCTTCTATACTATAGACATATTTGTCACTTTCAATAATAAGTCTAGTCCTGATTGATGTGCACAGACATTTTGAGGGGCTGTTGCTCTAAACTGAAAGAAGACCACCTTCCTGATTTTGCATCTTGAGCTTAATGCTGCCACCCATCAATTTGATTGTAATAGGCGTGTAAATGCAGGGATCGATTTGAAGGGGGTGCAGGAAGATGGGATACCCCCTGTTGAAAAAACTGACAAAAAACATTCCCTCTGTAAAACCAGCATCCCTCTTACCATCCCCTTTAGATTAATAATGCTGTGTATTATGTAAATTTGTCATGATAATGAAATATTAAAACTCTCTACGTATGATCATCTATGAACGGCGGTTAGCCAATCAGAATTCAACATTGTAACGCGATGTTCACAAGCTCATGCAAATTTGCATAATTTGTCATGTTATTCGCATTTTCACAATGGCCAAGAGAACAGTTCAAGCACGGCTTTTGACGTATTTCAAAAGGAAGGGAATCGAGAGTATGGTACATACACACAAATCATCTCATCGGAGACGTGATAAAAACGAACGATTCTGTTTAATACGGGAGTTTTCGAAATGCCTGACTGATTTAATGACTATAAATGATGCTTTCTCTACCCAATTTGTGTAATTTAATTCTCAATTTAAAGAAGAGGTTTTGCTTTTCATTAGACTTGGTGGCTTCACCTACATGCTTGAGTGCAAAGGGGTCAAAAATAGATTTTTACATGCCATAAATAGTAATTTGATGATTTGTATGGTTACAATCATTTTGTATGGTTAGTTGTAGGACGGTAAAAAAATTGTGTCTAACGACATTGGCCAAAATAAATAACTACTTGACCACATTATCCCCCTTGAATTGTTTTTACAATTCAACCACTGTGTAACTGTATAGTGATCATTTCATTTCAATGTTGCACCAGGGTCCTTTTTTTAGTTACAGTACTTGTTTTAGACAGTAGCAAAAGTGAAACCACAATGTCCAAACTTCAAACATGAAGAAATTTTTTTTTATCAATTATACGATTTAATTGATCTTTTGCTTATTTAAATGGATATTTTGATTATTAATCGATGTATTTAATTTAATTAATCAGTTAATTTTTTATTCAGAATTGATTCACACTTTTTGAACTATTTAAACAAACTTCCAAATGTTAAATTCTCTATATATATATATATATACACATTTTTACAACCGTGGTAGGACCTCTGGTCAACATTCACAAACTACAGCCAGTTAGCCTAAACTCCATAACTGACCCGAAGGAAACTCACCAAGCACAGGGACAACATACAAACCCCATACACACAGACTCTGTGGCAGGAATCAAACCTGGACCCTGAAGGTGAAAGGTGACGGTGCTAACTATGTGGTACAGTGCCGCTATACCACAAAATTCAAACTGCTTCCCTCTCCCATGTTTTGTGAGAGAATCTCATCATCATCATCATCTATATTTAAGTTTGTAAGATAAAAAGATAATCTATTTGTATTAGACATAACATTTAAAAATATCAACAACACAAGTTAGACAGTAAATCAATACTTATTAGATACTTTTAGTAGTTTCAATACATCAAAACCGGTAAGAAATTTTAGCAGCTTGAAACAAATTAGACGATACACATTAGTGCTGTTGAACTGAATTAAATCGAAAATCCCTCGATTTGCCTCGAACCAACATTCTACCTACCAGCTCTAGTATACACTGTATAAACTTTTTAAAGTACATTTGGCAAATTCATATTAACTGGAAATGTATTACACTTCACTTATCATCTGATAAGACTTGTGATTATATATCATCAATCATATATTTGATTGTACTCATCTGGTATCTCCATTAATGCATATCACAGAATATCTGAATTACAATAATAAAAAAGTTTCTTGTATCTTTGTATGATAAATGTAGGCGATAGCAGCCAAGTTATCCTTCAAGAACATAATCAAAATGCTGCTGCAAGAAACTGCAACAGTGCTTTTCAAACCTAAAACTGGAAGAATGCAACATCCCAAACAAAATCACAAGTTCTGTTGATGTTAACTTCTTTTAAATAAGTCAACATTAGCTTGCCTATATTTTAACCAGCAAGCTAGCTTGCCAAGATTAGTGACAGGTTAATGTAAAGCATTTTTGTTTTAGATGTTTTTACCACTCATTAGTCAACAAATCCTACTCCTCAATGCTATTATATGACCATGATTGATAGAAAGCCCTGGAGACAGGCTGGTGAAAGTGTCAAAAGATTTGCCATATTGATGATGGGATAATTAAATAAATTAATTGATTTATGCCAAGTAGAGTGCTCAGGTCTGACGGGAATAGCTGAAAAATTCAAGTGGAACACTAAAACATTTTGTAAAGCATTTTATTACAAGAAAGCACACACATTGCTTCATGAAGTCAGTTTCTGGTTTTACATTAATCACTTTTTGCAAATAGATTACATTTGTACTGGCAACGCACTATTACAGTGCACACATATAGAGTAAAAAACAAACATATATCCTATTTATTTTTTATTTTATTTATTTATTTATTTTTATTAACATTGATATTAGTATATTTTCATTATTTGTTGCAATAACAAACTCTTGCTACACCCAGTCTACTTGTTTGTACCTTCGAGGGTCTTCAGGCTTCGTCTTCATCAGCTCTGTAGTTTGTTGCGAGAATATAATTCTTCATTATGGGTATAGTGGGGTAGAGAGATTGTGCTCTTGCCCAGGGCTGCCAGGCCTGAGCTTCTATTATTTCTTGGCACATGAGTCATTTATAATGATTAGGATGCCGTTAGTGAGGGCCTGGCTAGATAGGAAGATTGAAAAAAGTGGGAAAAGCAGAGAAAGAAACCAACAACAGGAAAGGTGTCAAATACACTTAATAGGATGATAAAGAATTGCCCATACTTATAAGGACACAGCTCTGGTCCATTGGGCAAGAACCAACAGGATTGGCCAGCACCTCCTATCTTTGTCACATAATGCCATGTGGCCGAGTGGGAGGAAAGGAGCATATATAATGCTGAGGGGGTGATTTGATGACTAATATAACTATATTAATAATACTAAACTGATATTTTGATTAATGAGTGTGTGAGTGAGTGTATGTGTGTGTGTGCCCTGCGATGGATTGGCACCCTGTCCAGGGTGTACCCCACCTCGTGTCCTAAGCCTCCTAGGATAAGCGCCAGGCCTCCCGCGACCCTGAATATAGGACAAAGCGGTACAGATGATGAGTGAGTGAGTATCTTAAAGAGTTCATACTGTCAGTATTATACTGTTAGCACTGAGAATATCTTGTATATATGATCTGACTATGGCTAAGCCACCCCTTGTGCAGCAAATAAAGTATAAAAAGTGTAAAAGCCAAATTCATTTTGATAGCAGTCTTCATATCACATGCAACTATGTGGAAATGAGTAAGCATTGCCTTTTTAAAAGCAATGGACACTTAAAGAGAGTGTGGGAGCTTTCTTAGGCTAACCAGCATGCAGTCTATAATGGATAAGTGCAACCTTTCTTTCCTGTGGTCTCAAATTCACATAGAGTTGAAGGAACTTTTTTTTTTAATTTTACTCAAACAGTGGGAGGAAATATATTTAGATTATCATCTTCCTACTGACCTACTATTTTTACTATTTTAACAGTTGTTTTCTCAGTGTTGATGCATCCTACTTTAAGTAACGGAAATTATTCAAACTATTTAGGATGTTGACATTTGAGACCTAAGTGGGAGTTTGATGCATATTTTGAGTTCAAGGGGGAAAAAGCTCTAGTAGCTCTAGTATACATTGTATAAACCTTTTAAGTACATTTGACAAACTCAAGCTATTGGAAATGTATTAGAATTCAATTCAGTTTTATTTATATAACGCTTTTAACAATGGTCATTGTCGCAAAGCAGCTTTACAGAATCAAAAAGATACATAATTGTGTCATCTAAAAACATGTATTTATGAATGAATACCACAGAATGTAGTATATAACGTAATAAAGAAACTGTATTAATATCTTGCACAATTGTAGCGGATAGCAGCCAAGCTATCCTTCAGGAACACAATCAACAATGTTGCCTTGGACCAAACTGCAGCAGGCTTTTCAAATCTAAAATGCAAGCATGCAACATCTTAAGCAATACCACAAGTGTTGTTGAAGTTAACTTATTTTAAGCTAATGTTTGCTTTTTTTCAGAAAGAAGCTAATGTCGAAATTAGCTTGCCTATATGTTAGCCAACATGTTTTTTGACCTTTCATTTATAGTGCAGACAAAAATATGATTTTTAAAAACCAGAAAAGTTTGACTGTAAATCTTGCTGACAGCTAGCTGTCTTATGCAATCTTTTGCATCTGACAAAGTTGGTTACATGAGAACAAAAGCAACTTGCCTCCTGGCCCATTTTTCCACGTTTATCTCCATCATGCTTTGGATGTAAGCTGCTGCTGTCACTGCCCTTTTCTTCCACACTTTTTTCCTGACAACTAGAATACTTGATGTTTTATTCCTGGCTGAGTTGTGCTCAAAAAAAAGAAAACCCTTGCAGGCAGTGAATAACCTTAAGGCTTTTGGACATTCAGCATGTATCATGCATTCTCTCACATGCCCCTTTGCCGTGTCTCTCCCACACATACTCGTTATTCATTTTTGACATACTTTACTTTTTGATACTGTACCTTAGCTTCTTTTTCTATTTTATTTTCATACACACAAGAATGCATGGAAGCACACCGTCTTACCCACATGCCATTAAGCTATTTAACCAAATGTCCATGTAATGATAAAACAGCACAAATAAATTGATATTTGGCTGTATTCAGAGTTGGTGATTTAGGTTAAAAATTGCCTTAATATCTACAAAGATCTAGAAAAATCTTTCTACTGGGTTGCACGATGGTAGTAGTGCCACATTATACCATACAGTCAAAAGTTTAGACAAAAGTTTGGGTTTATTATCCTTTTTATTATTAATTCTAGAACAATACTGGATATTTCATAAATAGGACAATATGGAATTAGGTAATTAAGTAACAACCACTACCTCAACAACAGTCAGTTGTTATTTTAAGACATAAAGGTCGCCTGTTCTGGAATAGTTCTTGCAAACAAAGGAGTTTTCATTTTCTGCAATGGAAAAGTACTCTAACTAGTTGCTTTTATCAGAAAGTAATGCTGTAACTTTTTAATGACAGTAATTTTGTAATGTAATTAGTTACTTTAAAAAGTAACGTCCCCCAACACTGCTGCCTTCAGTTTCTTATTATTCTTGAGGTTTTGTACCTTCAGTTTGGCTTTCAGTTTTGTCCCCGATTTCTATACAAGTTTAATTATTCTAAATACCCACAAGTTAATTTTAAAAGATGGTTCTTTGACCATAGATGCTATTAAGTTAAAACTCCATGTAAACTGTGGTAGATGACAAAGAAAAATATCAACAGCTCTGTCAATGTCCAAATGTTATTGGACCCAGCGGTGTAAATTATGCAGCCTTAGATGCACCTTGCTTACAAAGTTGATGAAGTAGGTACAGGCACATAAATAAGACATGGTTTTATAGAAGAGCCCTATAAGCCTGCACACATTGGCACCCACACACACATAATGTGAGTGTGGCAGCTGGTAGGAACCCATGGTGCCTTTAAACAGAGTGCGAGGGGGCAGGGTACATAGGAGCCCACACACACACTCACACAGAAGGACAGAGCAGACATATCAAAAGATAAGAAACGTCTGCAGATGGGAAAGTAAATCAATTGACAATACAGCTAAATGCATGTTAGTAAAATTTGAACTTGGTGGATTTCTGTGTACTTGTATGTGTACATGGCCATGTACTGTATATAAGGTAACTATGTGAACTGCAAGATCCATTTGACTATAAGTGAATAACAGGTTTGTGGTTTTTTTTTATTTTTATCAGTTGTGAGCGAGTAAAGATTATGTTGAATCTTGTATGTAAGACACTGGCTCTCATATCACTTAAAAAGCTATTAATACAACAGAAGGGTATTAATAAAGTCAACCCTTTTTCTCATGATCTCCCTCTGTCTCTCTCTCTCTCTCTGACACACACAAACACACACACACACACACACACACACACACACACACACACACACACATTTATTCACGCTGTGTGTCTTTCTTTTGAGGCAGGCTCCGCCTGTGGTGCTCTAAGAGTGTGTTGTGTGTTCAGATTGGGCACTGGCAGGGAGTACGGCCCCCCTCTCTTTTCTGCCACTGCCTCTCCCGCACAGTGCGAGTGTAAGAAAGGCAAAGAGGGAGGCATGTTTCAACAGATGGCTTTTGCTGTCCCAGATCAGCCAGCGCTAGTGTCTTACCACACTTAAACCTGTCATGTCTAAGAGAAAGAAAGATAACAGGATACAAATCGAAACAGAGAATGAGGGAGTGCAGTTTAGCTTAGGAAACTGAAACTGCTTAGACAAGAACTTCAGTTTTTCAGTTTCATGTGTCTCAAAACTTTTTTTCAACACCCTGTCTCCCATTCACTGCCTTTATGACAGTCGTCCTTCACAGAGTTTTGTTTAGTCTTAAGTGGGAGTACACCAAAAGAGATAGATAGAGGGGAGGGTGAAAATACTTGAGAGAAGTGTGGCGTGACTGGAACATTGCTGTGTTGCTCCCTCGGCTTTGGGGGTTCCTCTGCAAGACATAAGGGACAAAAAGCACCACCTGCTCCCTCTGCAGCAGTTTTCATTGGACCTGCAGTCTGGTGTGTGAGGTAGGCTCATGTGACATGCCCTACTTTCCCCATCTCTCTCTCTCTCTCTCACTCACACACACACACACACACACACACACACACACTTTTCTCATATGAATCGGTCTTACACACTTTCTTTTTCTAATGCTCAACTCTAATAGGTTCATCTCTCACTCTTTTCTTATTTCTCATCTTAACTAAGTAGATGGTGTTTAAGATGGAATGATTTGACATTTACAGCTACTTAAATGGCTGCATACACATGATTGTATGGCACATGCATGTGATGGCATGTGGCTGACATTGCTGAGTTAAATGACAGGATTTAAGTAGAAAGATTTAATTAAAAGAATGTATGCAGTGGTTGTCTTCTTTTTGCTCTTAAAGAAAACAAAAAAGGGCTGTAGAAATTGATGCTTCTAGTCTTTTGACAGATTCTTTGATCTTGTATCTGATTGACTGCCTGATAACCAAGCTTCAAACAAGAAAACAGGATATCTTATAAAATTGATTCACAGAGAATGCACAGAAGAGTAAATAGTATAGTTGTCATTGGCATCATCTTGTTCTACTATAATTATGTGCTGTGGTGTGGAAACCCAACTCGATATTGATGTTCCTTATTTCTAGGCACCAACCAAAAATTTTTTGATGTTGACCAAGTTTCTATTTCTGGCTATTAAAAAAATTAAGCCCTTAAGAAATCTGATTTATTCATGAATATTATCAGAAACTGATTATAAAAAGTCCCCAATGCTGTTGTCACATTACCAGTAAATCAATTAAAATCACTTATACACATACAGTATTAAAGCAGACAAGAAAAGTACAATATTAAAATAAAAGTATGTGAAATTTGCCCAAACTTACTGAATTAGGGATTATTTCAGGACTCAAATACAACCATACGTGTTTACATTACCTTAGGAAATAGGATGAGAGAGAGAAGGAGAGAGCAAGAGACTGATGTAGGGTATGCTGATCATCAAAGTGATGTGTATTGGTGTCTCAGTGGAGTTGCATTATAATCTTTAAACTCAGTTTTCTTCTCTTAGGGAAAACCAGATTTAAAAATGCTTGAACTTATACATATGTTTCTGGATAAGACACTTGCACATATATGCAACATTTAGTTCAGTTCATATCGGACAATAAATAGATCAATAAATAGATGAATAAATTAATGAATTTAAAATATAACCATGTAAAAGTTTTTTTAAGGACTGATATTTTCAACATTTTAAGTGGTATATATACTTTGCAATCCGACAGCGTTTTGCCTGCAATCATCTAGCTAATTTCTACATTTAATTACTAATTTCCCACAGAGCAGCAGTTTTAGGCTGACTATACACCATATATTAATATACATATATAAATACACCAATGCAAAAAGTTCTTTCTCATTTTCTTTATGTTCATCTTTCTATCTTTGCCACTCACAGTCAGCTTTTAGTTAAACTTTGATTCTCTCAGTTTCCTGTGAGATGCTGTGCAGCATCCTGACAACTTAATATAAACCTATAAATGGTCCCACCCTCTGTCAATGCACGCACATTAGTTCATTTTAGCATACATATTTTTATTACGCACAGTTATTTTTAATTTCCTTTGTAGCCCAAGGTTGTCATTACCATGGCCTGGATGATGGCTGTAGCTTTGCTCACAGATGATGTAAGAAATGAAGTGATTATTTCCAATGGAACAAAATCACTATCCTTTTTTGAACAAAATAGCAATCTTGGGCATGCTGAACCTGTTTTTTTAGTCATGTGCGTGTGATGGTGTGTGGGTATGAATAGAATAAGTGGATAATTTCTGCTGTATTCAGAACAGATTAGTGTGTATGGGTTGCTAGGTGAGTCTGAGCTCTGTGTGGTTTTCATTGAATCTTTATTACTGAGCGGCACTTTTGTGAACCGCCTGTTATAGCCTTTGGGTCAAAGGCTAGAATGTTGCAATAGGAAATCTTTAACACCTTTTACGTAATCTGAAATGTGTGTGTGTGTGTGTGTGTGAATAGATTTTATACAGTAAGTGTTCAGGTATGTGCGTGAGAGAGACAGCACCCTGGAATATAACGCATGACTAAGGACATTCGTGACAGCCTCACATCCAACTTGTTTACATTATAGCTTTAAGGTTATGGTTCAGAGAAAGAGAAAATGTGAGGTGTATAGGATTTTCTCTTAAGTGTGTGTGACGTTGGGGTGGTGTTGATGTTGAATAATGTCTGGGCCATGTTTTAACAGGTTATTTTAACACCACCTCAATAATTAGAGTATCTACAGTAAGTTTTGTCACATTTTCATGGGTTCTCATGGTTTATTGATAAGATGTACAAGCTCAGCTTTATTCTGATGTAGGAGCACACAGGTCAGTGGAAATTTGTGCATCCACGCGGTCTTACTGGTGAGGGGGGGGCTATGTATATTTATTCCCTAGGGCCCCTTTCTTCCTCACTTAATTCTTAATTATTTCAGTGCTGCTCTACTCACTCACTCACTCACTCATCATCTATACTGCTTTATCCTGTATTCAGGGTCGCGGGAGGCCTGTAGCCTATCCCAGGAGACTTGGGGCACAAGGCGGGGTACGCCCTGGACAGAGTGCCAATCTATCACAGGGCACACACACATACACTCACACTACAGGCAATATCTTTGGATTGTGGGAGGAAACCAGAGTACCCAGAGGAAACCCACCAAGCACAGGGAGAGCATGCAAACTCCATGCAAACGGAGACAGGCATTGAGCCTGGACAGGATTTGAACCCGGACCCTGGAGGTGCAAGGCGACACTGTTAACCACTACACCACCGTGCTGCCGCTATACTGCATTGCTCTATTTATCTGTGCGTCTATTTCTTCCATCTGTAAATTCAGTCACATTCAGGATTCAACTGTGTGGATGTAAACAGAAAAAAAATAGCAAAAAACTGGATAATCTCTGTGGTTTCTGTATTGTATTTATATTGTTCCTTTAAGCTAGCAATTTTTAATAGTTAATAGTGAAAACAAGTGAGTATTAAAGCTATTTTTTTGCTTGTCCAGTATTTATAAAATGTTAATTCACAAACATGTTAAATGTATACTAAATAAATTAATTATTATATTAGCTCTTTCCTCCCTCTTTCTCTTCTGACAAGTGAAGCAGGACTGACCTGACTGCAAGGTCTCAGGGTCACCTGGGTACAAAGAATCAGGCTTGATCTGGGATTTCTACTTCTGAAATAACAGTGGGATGGGGAGAGAGAGAGCTGCCTGAATTTCATGGCTAGTGGCTTTTTTCAGTTTTGTTAGATGCGAACAAAGTCTTAAGTAAAGAAAAAGTGGTCTGCTCTACTAACTCTTGTGTTAGCAGTGAATGGATCAGCAGGGAGCTTGGGTGTCTGATTCAGGATCACATCACCCATCTAATAGTCTGTTTGCTAATCAGCAGGGGTTTGTGTTTGCATTTTTCCCATAAGTGCTCGTGTCAGGTTTTTTCACTTTAGCTCATCATCTCTTTATGTGGTCTGGGCTGGGTGACATATGCACTTAGTGAACCCGCAGAATATGAGTAGACAAGCTAAGAAAAACTACACATGTATCAAGAATGTGTAGGAGAGGTATATGTGACGGCATTGTGATTCACATGTACATAGAATTAAGGTTTATTACATTTCACAAACATAAAGAATGCTATTTTTGATTTCATTATTTACATTTGATGATGCACAACGACATTGCTGATAAAGAATGAAAGCCTTCCCAGACATGCAACCTGTAGACAAACATGCTTTCACACACTTTATTACTCACAGACACATTCTGATTAGATTCAATGCAGGATGTTATGTTTGTACTGTGGTTTTTGTGTTATTCACAGCAAATTATATCTTACATGTTGTTACAAGAGTCTTGCCAATATTCCAAAGAAAATTAGACATAATGAAATCTGAGATGGAAAAAAATACACTGCCTTACATTAGAATGTTAATGTCTGGGTGCACTTACTTGCTTCACTCACACATACACACACACACCTTTAGTACTTCCTATTTTGTAGAAATTAAGTGCACAAAGTGACACAAACTGCAGAGTACATT
>JAQMYL010000015.1:15329329-15340157 GCA_030014365.1 Clarias pachynema | reverse complement strand
CAGGGAGGTGTGAGACGGACCATGATGCTGTGTGGGGGATCGGACCAGACACGCCACAGTGTGTGTGTGTGTGTGTGCGTGTGCGTGTGCGCGCGCGTCTTGCTGAGAGAGGATCTTAGGAAAAGGAAACGAATGGCCATGTTCCTGTGATGAGAGCTTCAGCCATAAGTTCCCCTGAGCGCAATGCAACAGCTTTAATTTAGCACCTTCACCCTCCCTTCTGCATGCCACATCCTTCATCCTACTGTCACCTCTGCATCATCAGCAAAGTGTGTGTGTGTATATATGAAGACAAGGATGAGCAAGCAAAGTGTGGCAGTAACTGCAGGGTAAGTTATTAGAGGGAGGGTCGACCCAACTGGGATTATATAAATGTATTAAACACCAGTGCTACTACTAAGAAAGGGTCCTCCATGGTCATGGGTTCAATTCCTCCCTGGAATGTGTAAAGTTTGCGTGTTTTCTCCAGGCTTGGTGGGTGGGTTTCTCCAGGTACTTCAGTTTCCTCCCACAGTCCAAAGACATGCGTAGCAGGCTAATTGGCATTTCCAAACAGCACATAGTGTGTGATTAAGTGTGTAAGTGTAATTGTGCACCAGGTCCCCTGGGATAGGCTCCAGGCATTGAGTGACCTCGTACAACATAAGCAGTATTGAGAACAAATGAGCGAAAAGTGGCACAAATGTAAAGCTACAGCTAAGATATAACACAAATATAAAGCTACATCCATCGATCAGCCATAATATTAACACCTCTACCAAGTGAAATGACCATCATTAATCACCAACTATATACCAGTAATAGCGTCACATACCTCATCACACCCCCAGATGCCCTGAGGAGCCATGTCATGAGGTACAGATCTGCCTCTGTGGCAAAAGAGAAACAAAAAAAAATAGGTGGTTTTAATGCTAATGGTTTTAAGATACTCTAAATGCTCTGTAATATTTGTAAAATTCTTTGTGTCGTAGGGATAAAGGGTGTTAAAACCTAATCAGACTTTAATTATGTGATAAAAGAGTTTCAGAATAAAACCTGTGATATGATGAAGCTTTAGGGTGTTACTGCTACATTTTAAAACAGATGGGGAGGAATAAAAATATGGAAATATATAAGCTCTTTGTCCCCACACATTTGCTTACATGTGTTTAACTTATAATATAGTTTTCCTTTTGCGTAATTAATACACACAGGGCAAAACACATTCAGGCTGCATTCAACCGTGAAACACATTTGTCCTGCTCAATAATATTTGCAGTATGAAAATGGACCAAAGAGATTTCTCCCTTAAATATTTCTTGTCTTTTTAGTTTGATATTTTAAGAGATATTGAAGAGGAAAAGAGTTCAGACAGTGGAGCAGGTGCTTTTTGACATCTCATTTGTCCTTGCAGAGAGCGCTTCCTCACGCTCTCAATCTCTCATGAGGTCAACGCATACAGCTGTCAGTGTCATAAAACTTAACTATTCACAAGCAAGATGTCACCTCTAGATTTATAAGTGTCAGCATAGACGGTCCTCTGGGGTATCTTGTGTGCCAATGGGTTATACTTATTCTCCTTCCAGAACCTCCAGTAAGAAAAAATGCAGATTTGTTTGACCTCTCTCTGTCTCTTGTGCTCTTTCTCACTCAGATTTGTGTGTGTGTGTGACTGTGTGCCTGTGTGTGTGAAGTAGATCTTGTTTCAGCGGTGCCTGTGTGGCTCAGTGTCCAACTCCTTTTATGCCTGTGTTCCCTTCTTTTTATTTCATCCATTACAGGCTCCTTAGACTTTAGAGCTCTAACTTTTACTGCTGTTTGAGATACTTTTTCAAGGGTAAAACCCTTTACAAGTTATTCAATGCTACGACAAATATCATTACTCCTGAAATAGTAAGGCCTATCAATGTGCCCATTTTCTCTTTTACCAGTGTGCTTAATGGATAGATGTATGTGATAGTGTTGAGCTACTATTAGGCCATGCTGAACATCCTGTTACACTCGAGACTTCTAATATACCTGGTAAGATATTCATGTACCATAGAAAATGGCTAAAGATAAAGCATTGTTTCAGAGCTAACAGTTAAGCTACAGTAAGTAACATTTAGCAAGCAACATTCTTGCAGAAATTTTCAATGGTGTTTAAAGTTAAGCTTTAATGCAGCATTTGTTTATCCAGTACACACTTTATTCATTTCCCCAGGATATTATATCTGCATATAATCACAATTTGCACTACAAAACATTGAAAAGTCAAAGGGGGCGAATACTTATGCAAGCCACTGTAGCTACTGTATATAGCAAGCGAGCATACAGAAGCCTAGTTTTGACTTTTTTTGACATTTAAGACATTGCAGTGTATTTCTGCTGTGCAATGTCCTGTATATACTGTATGTGTGTGAGCGCACATTCCGCATGTGTGCATGCTGCAACTTCAATCTGTGAGTAATGTCTATTTTGTGTGCCCTTCTTAAAAATGTATGTGCCTTTATGGTTTGGCCAATTGTGAACTGTGGCTGTTTATGTAGGTATAGATTACACTTTAAGTCCTATCTCTGCTGGGAGAGAGAAATCAGGGCAATTAGCCATATCCGATGGGGGCTCCTATATGCATTATTAATCAAATAGGTCATTAGCATGCTGCTAGCGCTCTGGAAAGCAGATCTTATGTCAATGTTCTCCTGCAGTGCCAGGACCAGTTAGCCTTATAGCAGTGCTAACAGCATGGGGGGATAATGGAGAGCCAAAGCCAGCAGTGTGTAACCTGGACTGGGCAACAAGCCAAACATAAGTGAGGTTGCTGCTATTGTTTACGGTAAAGAATATGCTTTTTACTTGTATTAATGAAGAATATGGCAATAGTAATTAAGGAATTTCATCAGAAGATTTTTTTTAAATTATGGTAATTAGTGGATGTTTGAATCATGAGAAATATGTGCAGTACTGTATGCATCATTTGAGGGTTTATTTCAGCTGGAGCATCAGTAGACACACTAGGGGAGTTAAAACGTTAACCTCTTAATGAAATAGTAATATTTGGGAAATTTAAAATAGTGATCTTGACTGGTGATGCCTATGTCTTTCTCCATGAGTGTGTAAGTATGAGGAATATACAAAGTTTTTGCTACTGTTTAATAAATAGTCAATGTACTGCATTTAATGGTACTTCAGCTAGTTTACTAAAAGTTATGTATCTAGCCAGAATTTGAAGATGCATCCAAATTGCATTTTTATGTACTACAGTATATGTTTCTGCCATTTCTCATGAGGGTAAAGATGTGGAGATGTGAGAGCCCATTAGTTGCTCAAACATTATTTTAATAGATTACATAATCAGGCATAGTATTTAAGAGTCAAACACTTATTTAAGTAGTGCATTTGAATGCAAGTACTGGAGAGTAAAACCAAAGAGAACTGTCCAGTTCTAAAAAATGAGTCCAACACAAAAGTGTAAATCCATGCAGTTCCTCGAATGACCACTGGATCAAAAAGTGAGTCAATCCCCATTGACCCTGATTTTAAAATATCCAACTTTACAATAGAAATACAAGTTTGCAGTCTGATACGGTAATAGCTTGATTTTCCATTCATGATGACTGTACAGGGTGAATGTTTATGCAGTTCACCAGTTACCATAACACAAAGCCATAAAGTTATGCATAATTTGAGTGACAGTTGCCTTGAAGGTATCGAACCACTAGCTGTTTTTTTTTTTTTCTTCAGGTAACTGGAATCATTGTAGTTTAACTTGCCAGGAGAAATGTAGTGTTGACATGGGACAATGTGTAGGAGTTTAATCAAATGCAAAGTAATGTTACTGTAGCATATAAATTAGTGTTAGCCATTTATGCGTTTTACATTTACATTTACATTTAGTCATTTGGTGAGTAGGCATGTTGAGGTAAGTAGGCATGTTCAAACCAGCAGCCAGGCAATACTGTTTAATAAATGGCTGAGAATATGACAAAATTCAAGATACTAAAATGGACTACTTCAGATATTTTTCTAGCACTTATGTATCTAGTCAGGATTCTAGACCAGAGCTCCCACAGTCAAACTTCAAAACGGCCCTTCAGAAATGCTAAGCGTGATGGCATGGAGGGTTTGTGCATTTCTTTATATATTGTTTCAGAGGAAAACTAAATAAATTGTAATATTTAATATATCAGTAAGCAATACACAGAATTACAAGAGGCACAGGTGACAGGACAGAACAGGCAAAACAGAAGAGTGTTCATGTAGTCCACAGAGCACATGTTGGATTAGCACTTATGGGGTGATGACACACACTGGGCCAAGAGTTCTGACTGTAACATAATGAGGCAACTGACCCCAGGTGAGTCACACAAGATGGTGAGTCATTATTAGCAGTGTTACAGCTGGACACAGTGATAACATGGGGCCTGTGGATCAGAGTAGAGTCCCAGAGGCTGCACTGTGGTCTATTACTGTAGCCTATTTCACTAAGACAGGGTCGTTTTAGGAGCAAATGGAGGTCACTAAGTTTGCTGATGAAGTCTGGCTCAGGTTATTTAGTTTTCCCTGGTTTTGGAACCCTCGTGTTAAATTTCAGTACTACTGTACATCACAGGCCCACACACACTTCACAGTAGGCTTTCCTTTTGAGATGAATGAGAGATGGCGCAGTCAGGTGTAGGCTGGAAAATCTGCTGAGTTTTTAAAAGAGAAAATTGCTGCTTGTTTTTTTAATTAAAAAGATGATTAACAAAGAGGATATCAAAACTGACAGAGGTGTCGGTATCAGCAGTACCGCGGTGTCTAAGATGGCTTAGTTTAATATCTGCTCACACTTTTTCATTATTCCTTTCTTCAACTCTAAGGAAAAGTCACTGCACAGGAAATGATGTGGAAAACCTGTGTGTGTGTGTGTGTGTGTGTGTGTGTGTGTGTGTGTGTGTGTGTGTGTGTGTGTGTGTAAAAAAGTACCAGAAGGGCCTGTAATTAAAAAGTTGATTAATATAAAGGGGAGCAAAAATGACAGTGGTGCCAGTGTCATCAGACTGTAATGTCTAATATGGACAAGTTTAATATCTTCACTTTCATTCTTATGACACGTCCCAGCATACTGAAAATAAGTACTGTCACCCAACAGGAAATTAAGTGGAAAGCCAGTGTGTGTGTGTATACGTGTGTGTGTGTATACGTGTGTGTGTTTCTGTCATTCTCGATGTCTTTATTATAATGTTGTCCACAGATGAACATGCAGGGATCAGGGAAGAAACGAAATTCTGACTGTTTATTCATGCTATGTTACTCTTTCTCTCTGTCTCTCACAGCCTGTATTCCCTCAGCTCCCATATTTCACCACCTTCATTCTGTATCCATTTGTACCCATTTCATGTCCTTGCTGACATTCTTCTCTCCATGTATCATAATTGTGTCTGTCATTATGCTGACATTTAGCCCAGACCCTGGTGGATATCAGCGTAGCTCACCAACAGTACTGTAGTTAACCACATATACACACACACACACACACACGTGCACACACGTGCACACCCAAGCACAACTCCTTCATGCTCCTGTTTATGCTGAGGTTGTCAATGAGTAATTAAAGATGATGAATTGGTGGTTAGGTGGTGTTATTGCGAGAAGCTCTCATATTCATGCCAATATGTATGAGTAATGACTTCATCGGTAGCCCGGCTACTGGTGAGGGTTGGTATTTTCCATCATCCTTGTCAGGATTAAGTGCAATTATCTCACGGACTGCACTTAGCATGCTGTTTGGAACTACACTACAAAGGCAAATAGAAAATTAAAGGACTACTTTGGCATTATTAGTACGTGATAATAAGTGAAAGTGAGAACAATTTTTGAACCAAAACAACTGTGCAGATGAGAACATCCTAACCAACCAAACTCTAGCAAGGTTCTTTTGCAGTAAGTTCCACCAACCAAGACATGGATTATGTGTTACATTTTTCTGTAGATCTGCCAGAGCTTTAGCACTGCAGGAATGCCATGTATGGAAATTTTGACCAATGAACAAAAATAAAAGCAACTAAATGGCTCATGTAATAAATAACATGGTCTAAACTGACTAATTACATAGATATCATGGTAGTGCCTACCATATTTCAGTTAATGAGATTTTGATTTTGATTTCAGACCTACATGCCCATAGACAGGTTTTTCTTTTTTCTTTTTTTCTTTTTTTTTAGGTTTGCTTTATTATGTGCTGTGAGAAAATAATATATAGCGCCAACCCAAAAAGTTTTCTTTCTGTCAATAAAATACTTTATTGCCTCAACTTTAATAAACTATGGATAAAGATTTTTACTTTTAATTTTGCCTGCATGATCTTACTGCAAAGCTCCCCTTGGGTAAAGAGAAAGCTCATTATATGTATTGGTAAAAACATTCTGTATAAAGATGGCTAAAACCTTGCTAGTTAGGCAAGGAGGAAGGAAGTAGGAATGATTTATAGTCATACTTTGATCAAATTATTGGATAGCCATGTTCTGTAGTGCAATGGACATAATCAATTTAGTTTCTAATTACGTAGATACCAGCTGTTAAATAACCAGGATGCTGTTATACTGCATTTGGAATGAAATATTTAGATTAAATATTTGCTGAAGTTTCTCATATTTTCAAAGTCCTTGAGAGTATTACTTTAAAACCTTGGTAGAGGTTGATATGATTATTACAATAAGCCAGGTTCATCTACTGTACCTTTTGCCAACAGGTAAGCTAAACTGTACAGGAAGCTTTAAAAAAAAATTTTAATTAGATTAAATGTTTTTGGCAATTAAAATATCACAAATACAAATTTAAAAGTTCTAAGGCCTAATGTCTATAATATGGGATTTAACACATGTAAGACCTTTTAAGGACTTTCAAACATCCTGATTTTCATCAGTAATAATACATTTCATTTGAATTGTAATATTATGTAGACCTGTTTACTGGTACTGTACAGTAGGTTAACAACTTTAACTGCCATCACCTGGACAATGGCAATGAATCCTTTGCTTGTTTGTCCAGCGCATGGATGATTGACCAAATTCTGATCTGATTTGGAGACCAGGTCAGCAGCCTCGGAGTATTTACCTGCTGTGGTGTGCTGGGTGTTCTGGTGCCTTGCTATCATGGCCAAGTGATAGTTGTATTGATAATCAATTTTAACGTGTTAATATTGTGTGGTATGGTTAATGGTATCACTGATTGATGTCTAGCACTTGAGAGTATCATATTGGACATACGTAGCTCGAACTCCGGATCTGTACCTGCGTAGCATGATCAAACCAATACCACATACAGTAGAAAGACTTTTGGAGGTATGATCAGTGACATCATCTAAAGAATATTTTGACTCATAAAATCTGCATGTAAAAATCCACATAATAAAAATCTACAGTACAAACATTCAACCACCTATTCGGTCCACCACCAATATCCCCCACTGACCCACCACCACTAGCGGCTTGAATGGCCATGACACTACTGCTGCTAACAACACGATATAAAAGTAGAATCTTAAAAATATATATACTGTATATATTTTTTTAGAAATCAGTTAACATGGTCAGTATAACAAATCTGCTTACATTTATACACCTAGAAATAGTGTAGAATCTTAAAATATGAAATATTCAATATATTGAACATTTACATTTTCAAATCTTTTCTATTTTTTTTATTTCAAAGGTTCTGTGGTATTTTTAAATTTTTCAATAAATGTGAGGTCTTAGATTGAATCCCACTGTCTAAACAAAAGAGAAACAAAAATAAAAAGGCAAAAGTATAGAATGTAATAGATTTTCACACAAGTCAACAAAAGTCAGTTTCTTTGTCTCAATCAATCTCATCAATTTCAAAGAAAAAAAAAAACCTTATCAAATATAAAAGTATTTTAAATATAGCAAAGAACCTCAACTGTTTCAAAGAATTCAGCGCTTATGACGAAACCCTCACCAAGTCAACTGTCGGCACTGAAAATCGTGCAATTTTTTTTTTTTTTTTTTTTTTTTTTTTACAGATTCACAAATTGGTTTGCTTGTTGACTGTGATTCTGCCCCAGTGACCCAATGTGCTCATAATCTGGGATGATCAGCTTCAGCTCCAGTGGTCATGGTGTTAGATAATTAGCCTGAGCTCATTATTAGGGTTCTTACAGTATATGCTCTGAGGTAATGTGAAGAATGGATGGGAAAGCAACAGCTCTCTCCCAACATCTCGCTCTCCTCCCTCTGCTGAGTCACAGCTTGGCAGAGATGGAGAGATCATTAATAAACTGTCTAATACAGAGTGATTGGTGTGATTTCATGTACAGGGTGAAGCGATGTCATGTTTGCAGAGGCAACCACAGGAGAAAATAAAGCATAAGCGCACAGAAATGTTCACACGGTTTTGTGTCATATAGAGCAGCAAATGAAAAGAAGAGCTAGAAATAGAGTTTCCTGATTTTATGAGAATCGTAATCTCCCTGGGTGACCGTGTGTCTACAATCCATTTCAATGCTTTATGGAATATAGGAGGATAATAACATGAAAGTCTTATTTTTTTCCTGGAGTTGAATTAATATTTCACACTTTAAAAGGAAGACTGAAGAAGCTGTAATTAGTTTACAATGTGCTCGTGAAATATCATATAAAGAGAGAAAGAATTCAGTGACAGTATGCTCTGTCTTGCACTAACATCAATCTTATCAATCTTATCAATATTAGCATTTAATTATGGACTACTATGCCATACTATGCTTGATTTTGTTGTTGTTGTTGTTTTTGACTAGCAATCTATGAAGTGGTTGGGAGGTGTACTGTATTTCTCATGATGGTCATGTGGGCTGTGGTACTGTATGTCAGTAGTTAAGTCTTAGAGCTAGTCATCAAATAGCGAGGGTTTATCCTCAGCACTGCCAGAAAGCCGTTATCGGTTCTTTCAGCAAGACCCAGAGATGTCCAAATGAATCCTCTAGCCTCTGAGCTGAATGCAAAGTCAAGTCTCAATTCTTTAATCTGAAACCTGAGTTAAGTTTCACATCTTTGAGCTGAAATCTGAGTTAGGTTTCATGTCTCTGAGCTGAAGCCAGAGTCAAATTTCACGTCTCTAAACTGAAGTCTGTGTCAAGTTGCTAGTCTTTAGTTCTGCACTTTAATTAATACTCAAGTGTTTTATTGCACATAAATAATTCCTTTATTTATGGTATTACACACCATATGGAACTAAGTAACAAGCTAAAAAGTCTTCCGTCTGATTCAAACCTCAAGTGGGTTCGAAGTGCGACTCAAGTGTGACCTGAGTCCATAAAGACATGCCAAATTTTGCAGCTACAGTATACTGCTTATGCTGTATAGGGCCGCATGGGGTCTGGAACCTATCCCAGAGCACAAGGCAGTGTCCCCTGGATGAAGTGCCAAGCCATCACAGGGCACAAATACACACTCAGTCATACGGGCAATTTGAAATTCAACCTGTAATGCAAGTCTTTTGACTGTGGGAGTAAAATTGTAAAATTCCACTTTCTACATTAAAAACCATCATGACAGTAGGTTAATCTACATCATCAGTGGACATGACTAACAACAGGAATATCACCTTTACAGGAATTTAAAAATATGACATTCAAGGTATTCAAGTTTACTGGAAGCACCTCTAGTAGTAACATACAAATCAATACAATAAGAGCTATCCAACATGCCGAAAGTGGAGGCACAAAAGTGGATAAAAGTGGATGCACTGGCAACCCAAAAAAGCATCTTGGTTTCTGGAGAAAAATAAAAATCCACACATGGACGTTTATTTTATGAGTGTTATCCATGGATGGGGAGACCTTGTAAAAGAAAAAAGGGTCTTCTTGGGTTAAAAGTTTTGTTTTTCGTCATTAAAATGTTACTTGTGTTACTAAAACAAGAACATAAATAGGCATAACTTGGTGCTTATCAGGAGGTCCCCGGTGTGAGCCCCAACACCACAGGTGCTTAACTGGGCATCGAGCTAGCAACCCAACCCAGCTTGATAACTGCAACAGAAACGATGGATATGTATTTCCAGGGTAGGGAGTATTCATAGCCGGATTTGATGGGTGGCATGTGGACGAACCCTGTCCCTATTATTTAGAACAGGCTTATTTGCATGTTTCCTCACTATTCTTTTAAAAGTCTAATTGGTTTGGATGAGGCGGCACGGTGGCTTAGTGAGCACTGTTGCCTTGCACCTCCAGAGTCTGGGTTTGATTCCCGCCTCTGTGTGCATGGAGTTTGCATATCCTTCGGGTACTCCGGTTTCCTCCCAAAGTCTAAAGAAATTTAAATTAGGCTAACTGGTATTCCCAAATTGCCTATAGTGTGTGAATGAGTGTATGTATGTGTGTGTGTGCCCTGCAATGGCTTGGCAACCCATCCAGGGTGTAGGGTGTTTCCTGGGATAGGCTTCAGGCCCCACGCGACCCTGTATACAGGATTAAGTGGTATAGACGCTGACAATGATTTGGATGAATTCTGGTTTATTACTGACCATAGGCTATAAAAATATAAGAAGCCACAGGTTAGAGTTTATGTATGAAGAAGGTTGAAAGTGCCTCTGGGGGGAAATAAGAGCAATGTAGATTTATATGCCAAGAACCAGAGTGAAACACTCGTGAGGTGATGTGAAGATGGAGACAGATGTCTGAACCTTCTCACAGCAGGTAGAATTTTGAAAAGAAAAAGCTATCAGATGTATCTAAGTAAAGATGGAGAGAGACAGTAAGGTGTAAGAGAGATGATGGAAGTGGAGAGAGACCCAGAGTTGTTCATTTTGATTTTCACAGGTGTGTGTGTGTGTGTGTGTGTGTGTGTGTGTGTGTGTGTGTGTGTGTGTGTGTGTGTGTGTGTGTGTGTGT
>JAQMYL010000015.1:15312393-15328568 GCA_030014365.1 Clarias pachynema | reverse complement strand
ACTCTGACCCAACGTTGTAGAATTACAACATAGACATAATAAGCTCTGAATCAAATTTGATTAATGTTTTCTAAAATAACTATATATGTATTTGTTCTAGACATTGTAATAAACACACAAAAAAATATTTAAGGAATTTTGACAAATCCAGTCATGCAAAAAACAGAGATCCGCTCAAAGCGAAGTTTGTAGGTAGAGTAAGTTCATGGCAAGATGACCAGACCTATAAACACTTTTTCTATCCAATAGCATCGTGAGGACAAACAATAGGACCCATTAAATATGTAAATGTGGTTTTGAAAAAAAAAAACATTTGCTGGCCTTTTTTTTTTAGAATTGTTAAAAGTGATGATGTAATTCTGCAACAGTGGGCTTCACAGGGTTAAGACTACCTGCACCTTAAAACACTGGCCTCCCAGGAACTCCTTTAATGGCCCACACATGTGGAAATAGCTTTGAGCAATGTCAGGACTGTATAGGGGATATGGCAATAACTCCCAGCTGAGTTCTTGTAATGTGTAAGTGGTGCTGATTTTATTATCTGTCAGGCATTCAAGAGTCATGCATTCTACTTACTGAGTGTTCATGGGAACAAACAACTGCAGAGCGCGGCATTCAGGGACATACAGTGTGTGTGTATTATCAATTGTACACCAGTGAACTGACAGGACCATGGACAACCAAAGTGCATTTATGTCTGTGAAAAGCAGAATGCTGGTTGTTGATCTAGCATCCAAATTCTCCATATCTCAATCCAATCAAGTTTAATATGTATATTAATATATTTATAAGATACATACTGTATATATGTACTGACTTCTTTTAGACAGCAAGCCCCATTATTATTCATCTTGCCTTATCCATGACCTCGTGTTTATCTAAATTTCCTCCTTTTTTTTTTTTTTTACTGCTACAGTATCTACAATGTCTTCTCCTCCCGTCTGGCAGTTTTATGAACTGTTATGGCCATGGCAGTATATCATTGTGTGAATGCATTGTATGTAGGATATGTTCCATACGGCCCTGTGAAATCTTGCTCCCATGAATTTATGATAAAAGGCAGAGACTAAACACTGTCACATCATATCTTGCCATATTTTACTGCACACCGCATGAAAAAAATGTTTGCTTCTTTACATCTGGCAGTCAGAACAACATAGCATCAATCCAGAAAATCGTAATCAAGAATGTAAGGCCATAATTATAATATATTGTTAAGGACACTCCCAATATTCGAATCCCTAAATTGTCCCTCAAAAATATGTATAGGCAATCATGATCATAACTAAATTTAACAAATAGCCATTAATTATTATTACCACCATTTTAAGTGATATGGTTTACCACAGGTCCGTATGTGGTGTGTCTGAGTGGTGTTACTGTACTCCAGAAAAAGCTGCTGCTCGACCAATAAGGATTAGGGAGGATTTAGGCTACAATGACAACAAGTAACATTGCTCAGTTCTGATTTTTTTGGTCAATTTCATTATTTCCGCATCATAATGGAGGTTCAGAAATAAGGCATGAGAGTCCAGCATTGGCATGTGCAGAGGTGACAGATGGTGTGGTACGTCTGGGTTTGGGTTAGTGAACAGCAGTGCAGGTGCTAGCCTGGCAAAGAGGTGCGTGACTGGGAAAAAAAGGTTGAATAAAAAGAAATATATTATCAAGTCTATTATATTATCAAGTATTATTATGTCTTACAGTCATGTCTATTTTTTTCCCTTTAAAACGTGAGTGTACAGAGCACAGCACAGTGTCATTATTACAGTTTTTTACATTACCAAATGCATATTTCATATACCTTTTTTTTTTTTTTTTTTTTTTTACTTTTATGAATTTTCAGCACTCTAGGACATAGTCATTCCTGTGATGTCAATAAATATGTCGGAGGTGGTATTTAATTACTTTTGGCCTCCTGTTGATGTTCTGAATGTGATGAAAATGTCAGCTGATTGATTCTTGTTTAATAGCCACAATAGCTTGTTATTTGTTACAGATGAAATAATTTTCTCGGTTATAATTAGGCCAGGACGTGTACACCTTTATTTAAAATCCAGGAAAGACCAAAATGGTTCTGCAAATGCCACTGCAGTCTTACACTCTGCCCACACACACACACACGCACACACACGCACACACACCAATTTTAATGCAGCACCACCCAAATTAAATAATAGCAACTGGGCAAAGACTCTAGCTCTACCACTACAACTGCATTATGCTTGCACCTACAGTACAGGAAGTTTAAACCTGGCTCATATGTGTCTAACCACATAAATTTTGAATATACAGTATGTTCCTTCATTTTCACTAGCAGATCTATTCTTGTCCGGGTTAAAACCTTTCCTCAGAACACCAGGCAGAAATACTGCACATGCCCCGTAGAAAACCAGTTCATTACAAGATGCACACACGGTCACACGCTCAACTACTAGAGACACTTTAACATAGTGTGAATGTGGAAAACCTTGAGGAAACCCTACGAACACAGGGTGGACATGCAAAAGTCTCAGCCTGGAACAAATGTAAACAAAGAAATAAATGCCATGTATGCAGGCTGGAATGTCTCAAGCAACTAAAATGGTTCTGGCTTGTCATAATATATTCATGAATAAAAAAATAAAAAAAAGTATTGTTTGTTTATTGTTAGATGTATTCATTAGCTACATTATATGAAAAACACTTCTAGTGAACTCTACCATTTGCACCTCTGAGTATACAGTATACGAAAACCTACATGATTGCTGAGATGTTATGATGATGTGGAGATTTTTTTTTTTCCCATAGAATTTGGATTTCAGATTTTATTTCCACTGCATTCGGGAATATATGTTTCCACAAGAGAGACAGAAGTGTTTTTGTCTTGTTGTTATTACTTTGTGCCTGCAAAGCTGGCGGTGACAGCCAGTTGGGCCCTGTGTTGCTGTGAACCGCCTGCACCATTGCTCATTACTTTTGAATTCACAGTGAATTACTGCCACTGTGCTTACAAGCCAATTACAGGTCATTTGTGCACTCTTACTTACTATGTCTCGACTAGACTCTAACTAGGTCTGTTTCACTATTTCATCGCAAATTACTTCAACTCAGTCAATACAGTGGACTGCACAATAAATAAACAAGTAGAATGCTCTCTCGACACCCCACAGGCCGACTGGAGAAGTAAGAAAGCCAATTGCTAGAAGGTTTTTTTTTGTGTGTGTGTGTGTGTGTGTGTGTGTGTGTGTGTGTGTGTGCTATTAGTGCTATTCAAATTGTGTAACGATAGATAATGTATGGAAGGTTTTGTTATAGTCTTATAGGCTATATTATTAAAGATTTACTGTTTTAGTGGACAGAATGTGTACACAGCCCGTCTTGCATCTATAATGTATGAACTCCATTTTAATCTCATTTGGTTTTGTATATAAAATATTATGTCCATAAATAGTCTATTCTAATGTTTATTGTCTCTAGGGTACAAAAAGGTATGAGAATGAGGGATGAAGAAGATAATTGAAGCTAACGTGATGACAGTGATAGCAAAAACAAGCAATGACAAAAAAAAAAGTGACTGTGTGATAGTTGACAGTGATGATGATTGTATGTGGATAGGAGAGTGTGTGGAATACATAATAGCTGATCTGATTTTATCTTCGCTTAGACCCCTGCCAGGATGTGTGATGACACCACAATGAGGCAACTCATCAACACAACCCAATAACTGCTAAAGGCATTCAATCCCAGCCACAGTAGGGGCGAACACTTGGACAGAAAATCATAGAAATAACATTTCTTTGTATATGGCAATTGAAGAAGAAGAAAGATGTGTGCGCGCTGATAGTCCAAAAAATTGCGGAGTATTTCGCACACGCATTTTTATTATGTATTAGGGGAGAATATACACCAATCAGCCATAGCACTGCGAAGCAAAACTTTATGCACATTATTGCGGAGGTTCCCCTTGTGAGACCCCCGGCAACTCTGGCCCCTTGGGGTGTGGCCCCGGTGGTACCTGGACTTTGGCAGCGGGTCCTTTATGCGATGTGGCTTTCATGGATTAGATGTGTTTATCCAGCAAGTTTCTATGGGTCCTCGGTCAGATTGGGATATGGGGAGTTTGGAGGGTGGATTGGCAGCCTTGGGCTCTTTGCCTGCTGGGTCCCATGCGTGCCGGTTTGTGGTGTGCTGGGTGTTCTGGTGTCTTTCTATTGGGTCCAGAATTGACTTTATTCTGTGATTTATTTGGTTTTATTGGCTTTTTTTGTGGGATCAGACAAGATAGCCCGTGAGCCTTGGATGCCCATGATCCTGTCACCAGTTTACTGAGTAAATGTTATGTGTTGTTAATCTTATGGCTGATTTGGTGCATGTTTTTGGTAAGTAAGGGCAGTTTTGCATGAAACTGGTGGCCATATTGAACTGTTATTCATTATCGCACTTAAGTATTTTTTTTTTCGAGCATCAGTAATTTATTCAAGTATTTCCATTTTTGCAGACTTTAGATATTTACTTTCTACTATTCATTGCAAAGCAAGAAATCCTACTTCAAAGTCTTGCCAATGGTTATTCGTCGCATCGCTCTGCAGTAAAAGAAAATTAAACTGGCTCAAATATTGACATCTGCAAATGGAAAATTAAGCTTAGCTCTATTTTCTTTGTGAAACTGTTCCAGGGCTTTTTTTTATTGTTAAATGTCCATTTTTGAAAGCTAGCTCTGCCACTATACACAGTTAAATGTAACTGACCCCCCACCCCCCGTCTTTCTGTGAATAAAGCTCACACCTCCCTTTGTTTTCTTTCTGCTATTCGACAACTTGTAGGGGTAAATGCTGTAGGACATACTGTATGCACAAACCTACAACAGTCTGAAACATCGAGCTTTCAGAGTTTGTGTCTATGACGGCATGACGTCTTCTTTTCTGCAGTCCATCAGAGGAAGAGTTGAGAGAGGGCAAGAGAGGAAGAAAGAGAGAGAATAAAAGAATAAAGAGAAGGAGTGTTATCATAGCACTAATGAAAACTAATGGACATATTCAGAGTTGTCATGGCAATGGCACTGCTTATGCTGGAAGTGCAGTTACCTCTGACCAACATTATTTTGTGTCTATGTGGGTGTGTGATAATGAGTGTGCCTCACAGCGAGAGAGTAAAGAAGTCTGTGTGTGTGTGTGTGTTTGTGTGTGTGTGTGTGTGTGTGTGTGTGTGTGTGTGTGCGTGTGTGTGCGTGTGTGTGTGTGCGTGTGCGCATGGATGAGAGAGAAGGAGAGAAACCTGTGAATTAAGGGCACTGTGAATATAGCTTAAACAACAAGTTAAACCTGGACCCAGAGGTGAAACCATGTAGTAGCCATGGTAACGTGAAGAAAGTGTTTCAATATCAACAGGCCTGTTTTTTTTTTTTTTATTCATTTTTTTTTTACTCATGGTCTATTTTAAGACCATGTCACTGTTGGCTTTTACAGGTGAACCTGATAAGCTTTTACTGAATATATACTGTATACATGACACAGCTCATACAGTATACAGTATACATTTACTGTATAATGTGTACATCCTGTGTATGCAATTGTCTTTAAAAAAACAAAAAAAAAACATATTACATCTAATAAAAGCTTTTAAGTGTAAGTTGTAAGTAAAAGTTACAATGGCATTTGAAAAATTCCATTGAGAATATTTTGCTTGTGTACCAAAAGAGAAGTAAGGTTAATCATGGTACAGTACAAGAGCAAACTGTTACATTGTTGCTTAAGCTGTACAGTAAAGGGGAGCTGGAATATAAGTGTATACATACCACAACATACACTACACACACAAACACACTCATATCCACCAATGTCACGCTTCCTAACAAGACCGGACACACTTTCTGCTCCAGAGAGACTAGCCTGGGAAGTTTGGTGTCAAGATCTGAACAATGCTGTCAACATCTGAACAAGAGCACTGTACAATACACAGTGGCACATTACACCTTCCCCCTCCTTCTCCTTCTCTCCCTCTCCCTGGCTGCTTTCTCTCGCTTTTTTTTTTAATGATTCATCTACTAAATGGCCGGGAGAAAATTCTGCCAATTGTTGGGCAAAACAGCTTGTCATTCTACCATTTAAATTTGAAAGCCTTTTTAGTGGCTGGATTAAAAGGAGCTCAGGAGGATATACATATTCCCGCTGCATATGAAAAGTCAAAGGAAAAGAGAGGCAAGAGTGGACATGTCTACCCAGAGACCCTGTGGATCGATACGTCATTTGGTGATGTTAATCTCATAATAATGTATTCACACATATTTTATATATATATATATATATTTATTGTAATTTATAAATATATTCTACACATTGATGCAGTTATCTAATCAATCATATGGCAGCAGCACAATGCAGAAAACCATGCAGAAAATAGTCATAGGCTTCATATCGAACATTATATAATAGGAAAAAATAAATGAATTCACAAGACAGGAAGGGCTTGCTGTCAACTGACTGAATCCATGGATCCAGCCTGTTTAATGTTAACAGTTCAGTTGGGGACGGTTGGTGTTATTGTGTGGGGAATGTTTTCTCGACACACACTGCGCTCCTTAATACCAACTGAGTGACGTTTGAAAGATACAGCCTATCCGAGCTTCTTTGTTTCTGACCATCTTGTAATGGTTACTGCCTGCATGTTAACGCACCCTCTCACAAAGTGATCTCAAGCCGGTTCCATAAATATGACTATAAGATGAGTATGCTTTAGTGGCCACTTCATTTCAACAAAGCACCTTTAGGATGTGGGAAAATAGGACATTCGTAGCAGACAACACTGCAGAGATTATGTAATATCAAGATGGACCAGAAATCTCAAAGAAAGGATCCAATACCATGTGGAATCTATGTGAGGAAGGGGGATCCTACTCTGTATTAATAAAAGTGGCCATAGGGTCAATGCAATGCAATCTATAATGCATTGACAGTCAGGACAATCAGTCAAAATACATTCTGTTCCTTCCCTTCGTCTGGGACTCGTATTGAAGCAGTTGGTTTGTTTCTCTTTCTCACATTCTCTCTCTTTCTCTCTCTCTCTCTTTAACTCCCTCTATTCTTTCTCAACCCGATTCTCTGTCTGCACAGCTTTTTTCTTTCATCTCTTACGTTTCCCTCATTCCCTTTTACAACACTGTCTTGTGAATTACACATGCGCTGTGAATCCATTAAGTCAGCAGGCCCCATCTACATTCAGCAGGTGTCCTTTTTTCCATCCCTGAATTAAAAATAAAGCTGGCGTCCATTTCTTCTACGCTTTCCTTCTCCTCCAGAAGGTGAGAACTACAGATCCAGATTGGAGCTGAAACAAAAAAATATATATAAAAAAAAGACACCTGGCCCCAAGAGACAGCCAAAAGCAAAAAAAAAAAATTTTAATTTTGACTAGGGTGTTCCATGAGATTCAGTGTGTTACAATAGAAAGGAAGCCTTCCCAGTATTATAGAGGCCTTTCATTACCCTGCTTACAGCTAAACAGAGAGATCACCTCATAAATCACTACTGTACTGTAATAACAGCAAGGTTAATACAGAAAGCCTGACTCACTTTAGCCTTGATGTAGTGTAGTGCGATTATTTGCTGTGAGAAACGTTGATGGGTGGTGACGGTGATGGTGGTGTTTCAACTTGATGCTTGACGGTTTTAGCGCTTAGAAAACAACTTTCAATTATTTTGTTTGTCATGTTATTGTCTATAATTACTTTAAATTGAAATACATGGCCACTTTCGTTGTCATGACTGTACCTGTCCCAGTACCACTTGCACTTAAACTTAACTAAAACTATTGTACGTTTTAGTTACAAACTTGTTTTTAAATACTGTGTATAAAGTCTATATAAAGTTATTCTTTCTCATTCTGCCAAATCCTGACTTGCATAAGGTGGCATTTTGGAGTTACACTGTGTGTTCATTTTATTTTTGACAATTTACCTTATAGTAGTAAAGGTCAGTGATTATGTACAGTGGTGTGTGCTTTGTCCTTCAGGTGGATGCAGACTTTAGTCTTGGCCTAAGGGTTTTATTGCATTCTGTTGGCCTATACCAAGCTTAAGATGTGGGTTTTTTTTTTTTTGCTAAACTTCTCTGTGTTTTTTCTGATAGCACGTCTCACTGGGTAGTGAACCGCAAACTTTCCTTGAACTCCTATGTAATAAATATATTTAATAGGATTCAGGAGATATAGGGAATGTGTGATGTTCAAACACATCAATGTAGACAAGTCGTAGAACAAGACCTGGGTCAAGAACATGGAAATAGTACTCATTAGAAACAAGGCTAGAAACTTACACAAACACAGAGGTTGTTAAGGCTTGGCAGTTACTTACAGCAGGGACCTTTTGCATTTTTGATCCCAAACCACTACAATGTTGAGATCTCCGGAAATTGGCTAGATTGTCAATTTGTTTTGGCTGGCTGTGGTTTGGGAGAAACTGGCCATCAAAACATTTTTCAAACATGCTAGACAATTCATAATTTAGTCATTGATTAAAAAAAACATTGTAGGAGTGTTTAAGTTATTTGAAAGTGGATTGTAGCAGTTATTTTGGGACTTGTACTGTAGGTGGTTTGTTCCTCTTTGTAAAGTCTAGAAATGTCTGTATGCCAAGATTTGCTACTGTTTAACTTTCCTGATCTGTCACACTGATTTCAGCTTACAATCACATACCAACACCAGCCATAGTGGATGAGGGCACGATTTGTAAACTACAGTACAGTATGCCACGCTAGCTAACTAGTCTGGGTGGCTGCATTTAGAACTGACATGGAGTGCACTATGTAATGTAATGTGCAATGTAATGTTAAATAGGAAGGATGCAGTCATATTCAGTATGAAATTATATGAAATCTTGCATCATTTGAAATGAAATATTAACAAGAAGAATGTTCATAAGAAGGCATTCATAATAACAGCTTATTCAGGTTGTTCATAACAGATGAGTTGACATGAATACAAAATGTCTTCCCATTTACAGTATATAGATTGTGATATAAAAAAAAAAGTGTTTACAAATTGTAGTGGGGTGTTAAGGAAATTGTAGTAGTCGTTTACAAGACTTGACAAATCATATCAAATCACATGAGTTGTCGGTTGTAGGTAAATCGTGAAAGTTTGTCGACACTTCCTAACAGTTTAGCATGCATTTGATTTGTAACTGAGTACATTGTTAGTGATTTGTGAGTACATCTTAAGAGAGTTTGAACTGGCTTTATGTAATCATACAGTTAGGATGTTTCTGCGTTCAGGGAAGTGAAACTTTGGGGATGTTTAACATACCCTGCTTGTTTTTTATAGGAAGAAGCCATTTGGCTCACAATGCAATCAGTAAATTATTAGCATTAACTGTTTTTAATAAAAACAGCCTAGTAAGTTGTATATGTAAATGTACTGTATTTACTTTTAATCAAGTGACTATATCCTACTCTGAAAAACTCGTTGTGTCACACTGATAATTTTTTTTTCCATTTATTTTTTGAAAAGCAGTCTATGGAAGGAGGTAATACCTGGAACTACAGTTTGCAAATTAGATAGCATCTTCCAAGACTTGCGAAACTGGAGGTTAGCTAATTAGCCCTACCTTATCAGGCACTCCATGAGCAGTGGGTTGCGGCTGAATAATATACCCGAAGTTTTCACACTCCTGAGGAAAAGCCTCCCACTGGTTTAGGTGGCCTAACAGAGCCTAGAGATTTAAGCGCATGTGTAAATTGTCACTGAGGAAAAGAAAAGCAGAGAGGAACCAGCAAGTTGAAATCCTTTCCCACCACACAATGATAAATTATTTTAAAATCACATTTACTTTAAATGGAGCTGGAGGTAGTGATATGCATATTAATTTCAATATAATAAGAATATATTACTGTACGTTTAACTTTAAATGAAGGAGGATGTTATTGCAAAAGATAGCAGTGACACTATTAAAGGGCTTGTAGTCTTGGGGATAGAAATAGGAGTGTGTACGCTTCAGGAATGCTGAGCACACTGAGTGTACGGCTCTTCTGTTACTCATTTTCAATTGATCCATTTCAGTGCCTTTTCCAGCATCCAGTTTGCATATTTATTTATTGATACTATAACTGCAATGAATGTGAAATGAATTTTTGGTGGCTAATCTGAGCCTGTAGTTACTTCCCCCTCACAAAATGCATATCGGTGTTGTAAGTTTATTAAAAACAATGTTTACTGATTTCTATTAATCATTTTAATTAAATCTTAAAGATTGAATTAGTTCATTGACATACTGTAAGACATACAGATTTTCAGACTCTATTCAGGTTATGCATGTGGGTGTGAGAGAGAGAGAGAGAGAGAGAGAGAGAGTGGTTTATAATTAGCATGTATAATTAGAGGATCAAGGACTTCAGCACTAATGAAGTAGGATTAATCGCTGGGATCATCAAGGACTTTCTATTAATGCACCTGCTTAATACACAGCATTGACATGCAGATCCTGTCAGTGATTTTGCTGAGCTCTCTCTCTCTCTCTCTCTCTCTCTTAAAGCAAAGTCATACAATGTTATATACATAAAATATGAACCATAATTATTATATATATGCAACAGTAAAATCACAGATTGTATTTGGTATATTTTTATTTCAGGTTAGATCAGGCATGAAATAATTTTGAGAAAAGCTCTACTATTGTGAATACTTTTCTTCACCAGTAATGTTTCGTACATCTTGGTTATCCAGCAAAAGAATTTAACAAAATGGAGGTCTGTCAGTCAGGCATTATTACACATTATCATTTTAATATGACTAAATATTTTAGCTCACGTTTAACACTTTTAAATATCTATTTACATATTTGCATAAAATTCAATGTCATAGCCAAGATGTGACTTACTCATATCACACATTCATGTGTTAAAACGCGATCAAGCCGCGAGCTTTGACAAGGCTACACTCAGACACCATTTACATTTACACTTAAATTAGCACTTATTCATTTGACTAACACCTTTTTAAAAAAAAAATGTGAATTATAAGTAAGGAAGAGTATACGGAGTAACCAAGAACTAATTGCTGACTGACCAAAAGTAAGTTTATGATGACTATAGCAGGAGCAGATTTGAGCAGATACTCAACACACACTTGGACAAGTGCTACTCGACAGGAGTGGCAACGAAGCAATCAGATCAGCTAGAGGAATCTGATCTCATGAGAAAATTGCCCAAATTAGAACAAATGATAGTGATGATGTTGGGTTCTGGTCAATATCCCATAAATTGTCTTAACAAAGAGGTATGAACACAAACCCCACCTTTAAATCTTCATTCATTCAGCTTCTGTACCACTTATCCAGTACTGGAGCCTATTCCAGGAGACTTAGGCCCTGAGCAAGGTGCAAATCCACACAAATCACAATCTCAATCACACACAAACATACACACACTACGTGCAATTAGCCAATTAAACTAATCTGCATGTCTTTGGACTGTGGGAGAAAACTGGAGAACCCAGAGGAAACCTACCAAGCATGTGGTGAACATGCAACACAGACCAGAGGCAAGAATCGACCCCTCGGCCTTGGAAGTGTAAGGCCACTACTCCACATTGTAACCACCACCCTCCATGCCCATACCCCCTATCCCCACCCCCCCCCCAAAAAAAATCATTTAAATCTTAACAAGTATTAATTTCAATACAAGTGGAGTCCTGTGAATCCATTGAAGTAGTATGAAGAGATGAAAGATACATTACTTTATATTAAACGGTAACCATATGGCAAACGTTGAAGCATTCTTGAAACAGCAGGATCAATTGGATGAGCCTTCCTTTAGCCTTGAACGTTTTTTGAAGGTCTCTTTTACATTCTTTTAGGGCCTACTGCCATTTAAGCACAAATATATACTTTGTGCTTTGAGGAAATTAATTCTGTCAGCTAAAGGAAGAACATCATATTCAAGAGAAGGGAAAGAAATCTATACTTTATCAATCTGTGTGTGTGTGTGTGTGTGTGTGTGTGTGTGTGTGTGTGTGTGTGTGTGCCAGCCGCAGGGCTGTCTATAGTTTCATTATAAACCTACATCTCAGTTTGGGGTTCCAGGGCCTGGTTCCTGAACCGAGAACTCATTCATCACTCCTCCATTCAATCATAGTTGCCTTAATTCATTCCTTCTCTCTCTCTGTCTCTCTCTCTCTCTCTCTCTCTCTCTCTCTCTCTCTCTCTCTTTTACATCCTCATGCCTGCCTGCTGCCAGCTTCAGCTCCTACAGTTATCCATCTCCCATTAATGACCTGCAGGACAGAGAGATATCTGCAGAATGATTCGTTACGCACTGCCACCCTCCCTCCTTCTCTCTCTCTCTCTCTCTCTCTCTTGTGCCACAACTTCATCCAACCCCTCCACCTCTTGCTCTCCATCAGACAAAATGAAGTAGCTCCCGAACTGAGCTCAGTGTTCCTTTCTCTGCTTTCATGCCCAAGTCTTTCATGCCCGAGACTTCATATTCTCTTGTTATCTAAAGACTGATCACACAACTTCCCAGAACCTTTTTAGTCCAGGGCAGCTATTCTACTGCACTGTTCTGTGAATGTAGTCCAGTGGACACTCTAATCTGGGTTCAAAGAAACTCAGCTTCCTTTAACTTTTTATGTTTAAAACCCATGACAATATCAGTATGCCTATACAGGTAATGTTCAGACTTCAAATATGCAGCTTTTGCAGTTTTCCCAGAAAGTGCACATTGTTATTTGCTTTGAGCGACCTATTATACAGGGTGCAATAGATAACAAATTCAGCATGAACTAGATTTTGAGAAATTATGCATTTTAAAGACTCTGGTTTGTTTTTCATCAGTAGCGTCTTAATGTCCCATACTGACTCACACAAGCTGAATGTGAAAATGTGTGCGTCAAAAAGGGAACAATCATAACCGAAAGTAAATCAAGTTTAATACGCAAGCAAAAGTCACTTCCTTGAATAGCTTAGCGGATTAACAGCTTACCTCAAAAGATATTTATCAGAATACAATCTGAACCGCTCTTATGTGAAGGTAAACTTAAGCAGTTTTATTACTTCCTGCATGCTAAAATCTCATGTCCTGTATATTTTTAACACTGCCAATACTGTTGGTTGGGCTTCCAGCGTATGACCGAAGTTATACTAAGATTCATAACAAGCTTGATATTAAAATCTCACTACCCAGTGTTGACTAGTGGAAGATGGGAACCTCTTATGAGTTTCTAGCTTATGCTCTCTGAGGATTTCTCTTCACACAGTTGCCTTTGATTTGCTCATTAAAGGTCTTGATTCGGATTTGTGTAAAGCTGCTTTATGACAATATTTATTTTTACACTGTATAAACTATATGAAGAAAAAAAGAACTGAAGACACTGGCCCAGTGTCTGATGTCATTATGTAATGTAATCAGTAAAAACCAATGGTGTTTTGTTATTGGGAAATAATCCGTGATGGGCTGGTGTGATGCAGTTACTCATTTACAATAAAAGTACATGCTCATGTTCTTTATTTTTCTCAGACACAGCCATTTGTCAATGCTAAAATGTAGATATGTTCAAGTCAAACTGGGACTTTTGATTGTGCAGAATAACAAAACATAGTCAGGAGATAATCCCCTGCTACACTAAATTAGTGCTGGCATACCATCACAGTAGAATGTTTTCTCAATACGCTGGATCCACGATTGGACTGTCTGCTTCACATCCGAAACACTGGCCTCCCAAGAATTCAATTAATGGCTCAAATATTTGGCAATGGCTTGGTGAAAGGTCAGGACTGTACTGGGCATGTGGTGGTAACTCTGAGCCGGGTTCCTGTAACGTGCAAGTGGTGTTCGTGAATGGTTGTGTATACAGTCCCCACACACAGATGCGTCTCTTCTGCAAGTTAGCAATAAGATATCCATCGATTTTCAAGGATTAGGTGTTCTGCTCGCCGAATGTTTTGCACTTTCCAAATGTTTTATTGCGAGAGTTAAGAGTCTCATCTCCGTTCCTTGAATCAGTTTTATACCCTCATTTCCGAAACATTTCATCACAAGTCCCAGTTTGACTTGATCCCTCATATTTTTATCGTCAAATCACAATATATTAACTTCATGAGCCGAGAATCTACATGCTAATTAACTAAAGACACAGCTGGATGCTGTAATTAATCCTATTTTTTAGGCCTTTTTGTTGTGTGCCGATATACCTAATATAACCTGTTGTGTGCCGATGTGACATTATAGAGAGGTTCCACAGAGGGCACAGGATGTCTTTAAGGCCCTACAAACTAGAGACCTATTGGGGACGCATTTGCACTGTTAAAAATGTTTTCATGTTAAATATCTTCTAGACTAATTCAACAAAATCCTCATTCTAATGTCATCTTTAAGACTTGAAATATTAATATACAGTAGTTAAACCATAATATAGTTAAAGCATAATTTGTTCCGAAAATGTGCTTGTAATCCAAAGTACTCGTATATAGTAATGGAAACTCAAAATGCAAAAATATTCAGAATATAAAGTAAAAATAAAACAAGTTGACCTGCATGTTACCTTTGTAAAGAAACATAGCTGGTGTGAGAGCGAGAAAGAAAGAGAAGAAGAAAAAGGGGGGGGGGGGTTTGGAGTAATGTGTAGGACGATGTTTACACACACACACATACACACACTAACGGAACCACCACTGTCTGTCTCACTGGAATTTTCTTTGTGTTCTTTTTGTGTAAGGATTTTTGAGGATTCCGCAGAAATGTGACGTTGCATCACCTACTACACTGCTTTGTGGACACAAGATGAATTAAATTCTTTACGCACACACACATGGTCAGTATGCTTTAGTAAACAGTATACGAGTGCACGGATGTTGACTATACAAGTGAGACGAAGCATGGGAGATGATTACCCACAATCCTGCAGCATGAGAGAGAGAAGAGCCTTTGGCTCAGGTGTGATCACGTGACACTCAGCAAACACAGCGTATACATTCTGCTCATAGTGCAAAACCTTGCTCGTTTATCAAGTTAAAATTTATTTAAAAATTTCTTCGTCTTTCAAAGTGCTTGCTGACCAAATTATTTCCAATCCAAGGTTTTACTGTAATATTCATTACAAAGCCTTCTCAGTTGCCTAATTCTTACATGCTTTGCTTATATGTGACCATGGCATTTCATTGAGTGTCATAGCAATGTAATGTACAAATGTGCCTGTGACACCATAATCAGGCAAGATATCATGTAGTGCAATCCTGTTTTCATAAAATATATTTTTTTAATTCTCAGTTCATATATACAAACTGTAATTGCTCTGCAATATTAGTGCTGCATGCTATAGCCTTCATGGCCACATTGCAGGCTGACATGACTTTTTATTACTAACATCTGCTAATTTTTAGTTTAAGTTCACATTAATAGAAAAAAATGAGCCCCTGTTTTGTAATGACAACACTGTGTTTAACTTGTAATTATATTTCTGTCATGACCTTGGAAAATCCAAACAAACTGCAGGTCAGGAAAAGCACACACATTACACACGAAGAGGTAAAATCATTTCTTACATATTAATCTTATTTAAATTGCATCATGGTAGAGGTGGGCTTGAAAAATTACACTGGTGCAGAACATAGTGTGCATCTTTAATACGTCGCTGTTCCAGAGACCTGATATATTAACAGTACAGAATGTATTGAAAAGTTTTATGCAAATGTTTTATTTTCTGTGACACAAGGTTGTCTCTGTCCTGACGGATCAAGCAGAATAATTTAAACAACTATCCGTGCTATGTTATTACAGTAAATTAATCAACACCTCCTGACCAATCAAAATAAAATATCGAGAATAAAACAGAACTGTGTTCTAAATATATTCACAGCAAATATGTCACAGAACCCCAGACGTTATAGTTATATAACTCCAGCTATAAGTAGCTGTCAAATAATAAATCCACAGGTAGGAAAGACAGCCAGGGAGTTTCAGCTTTTCTCACTCTGAATTCTGCTCATCTACAAGCCAGTGATTGTGGTCTGTTCATATGTAAATGCCCCCCAGAAACACAGCTCATGCAGTCATATTCACTGATTACATATAGCTGAACAATTCAATGTCAATGGCTAAATGGCATTATGAGCTTAATAAAAGATTTTACTGGGGAAAGAAAAAAAAAAAAAAAAAATATATATATATATATATATATATATATATATATATATATATATTAGTGTT
>JAQMYL010000015.1:15296383-15307320 GCA_030014365.1 Clarias pachynema | reverse complement strand
TACACATACATGCAGGGTTTGTGTGTGTTTTCTAACACAGTGAGCAGCTGTAAGGCTCTTATAGAGTCTCTATGGGTTTCTCGGGTGACTTGGGTCTTCCCTGAGAGGCTTACATCGCTCCAACACTATTTTGCCATTTTGCTCATGCTTTCTTTTACAAATGCTGTCAGTGGGGTTCCTGTTGTCTCTGTCTACATGCCACACACACACACATGCACACACACACACTCATGCACACACTGGTTATATTGCTGCTTAATAGGTGTTCAAGGTCAGCTGTATTATTTAAAAGTGAAAGCGTATTTTTTCTACTATAATAAAAAGTCCAGTAATAATGTAAAAGCCTGTCATTCAAACTGTTTTTAAAAAATCTTGCTCTGTAATTAATTACATTTTATCTAGATTTTTTTGGTTTAAATCTATTGCTTTGATCAAGAAAAATCTACAACCCTAATTCTGTCTTCATTAATATTTTTATTATATGTGTTATGAGCTTAGAATGGCTTCTGATCATTTTCAAATCAAACATATTATGCCAGGAATGATAGTCCTGGCATGAACACAGGACAACCATCCTTAGCACACAGTGTCACATCTATTAGCAAAAGCAATGCAATTACATATAACTGAACTAAAGAGAAGATGGGAACTATGAAATAGCGAAAGACTGACTGCAATCCTTAATGTGCACTGGGGTCCTTCTGATGGCACATGAAGGAAACCACATAACAGATGGAGGCAATGTGACAGTCTCAGAAATAATATTTCAAATTTACACGTTTATTTCCGCTTGTTACCTAATGGGTTCATGCTCAAAAATAGTGCGTATTCATAATGAATAAAACAGAGCTAAGTACATTTTATCAGTTTTATCTCAGCAAAGCAATTTGAACTTTTGATCCAAAAAAAAGGGTAAATGGCTCAATTGGAGCAAAAGAGAATATTAAATTCAATTCAATAAAATGTTATTTTTATAGCACTTTTAACAATGGCCATTGTTGCAAAGCAGCTTTACAACATCAAAATATGAGGAGTAACTACGACTACGTTTGTGGCTTCTTAAGATCCGGCATCCATTTGCTTGTCTTGAAGATAGCAGATAGAGGGGGATCCTGTCAGACTAAATAATTAATGCGCAATACATGAGAACTTTGTGTGAAACAGCGCTGTGTATATTCTCCGGACACTGCGTCGTGAGTGTCTGTGTCCCTCCAGATGATCATATTTCAGTGTACTGACTGTGCTTAATAACAATGAGGCAGAGAATAAGAAGCAGAGATGTACACAACCCAGTCGCTCTGGTGCTTAAGATGATTGTGTAATGACTATTTAGGGAATTATTGTGTTAGAAAAAATCTGCCCTTGGCCCTCACACTGTGTCTACTCCTGTAATATAAATAGAGTTTCTTAAATGCTGAACTAGAAGTTAATGCTTTAATTACAGTCATGTTTGTCAAACCTCATTTCACTGAGATGGTTTTTTAATTGCATCTCAGGATTGTGTTATCTCATGGACTTGTGATTGCTTTTGCTCAGTATTGCGTATTTCCAATGATGGAGTCGCATTCTGATCGAAATGATGAATGCATCGTGAAAAGACGTGTATGTCTGTGAATTTGTGTGTGTGTGTGCTTATATGTTTGAGCACAGTTCTTGTGTTAAATGTGATTTTCAAAGAAAGCTCAAAATCTGAGAGCTTAAAGACAATTGCACAGTAGTGTTAGATGATGAACAGACATGAAATTTCGACATGATGTAAATTTCAACCAAATTGTGCTTTCCTGTACTTAACATTCCTCGACGACTGTCTTATATAAACTATTACACATTTTTCATCAAGACTTCATGAACAATTTTTATTTACTTTGAAATTTTACCTTGGCTGTCTGCATGCATTGTGTGAGGAGCCAATTGTGTAACAACCGCTGTGCTAAAACAGGCAACATTATTATTATTTATTTTTTTGACAGCATCTGGGGTCTATTTTGTTTTTAATTAGATACTGGCTGTTGAACTGTCTGTGAGCTCCATCATCAAAAGAGACAAGAACGCTTACATCCTCTGTACAGATGACAGTTATAAATTGCTTAAATAACCCTATAAAATATGGAACGTTTAGCCGATAAAGCAGTAATCAGCTTATACTAGTGAAACACTGACACACACACAAACACACACATAAAAACATATAAATATATAGTCACCTATCAGCCATAATGTTAACACAACTTTAACATATTAACATTGCTTATGAATTATATAACAGTAAACCGGTGACAGGATCATGGACATCCAAGGTTAAGACCGCTGACCCAACCCCCAAACTCCCCAGATCCCAATCCAATCCAGCACCCATGGGATGTGCTGAACAAACAAGACCAAGCCATAGGGCCCCCACCAGCACACCATTTTTATTACTGGTCAGCTAAGGTTTCATTATATACATATTAGCATTTCTAATAACATCAGGATATGGCTGCTGGACAGGCAGTCAGTAACACTTTGAATATATCATTGTAGAGGCTATTAGTAAATCAGATATACAGATTGACATCGATTTCATAATCATGTACATTATGTGAATATCTTATGTGTTACATACTGAAATAAATGCTAATTAAATCAACACAGTCACACATACAGCAGATAAAAAATTCTGCCCATGTTATTTCTCTTGTTTAACCAAAAAAAGCCAAAAAGTCATTTCAAACTGCACGATCATAGAGAGCAAATCCAGAAGCACAAAATTTAATGTTCTATAAATGTTCTACACATTTTAATTCAATTTAACTCACTGCTAACCTAACCCACCTCTTAACATCTTGTCTTCACAGGCACTTTTCAGTGAGGCAGCAGGTAGTCTAAGCAGGAGACCAGGAGTGGTACCAGGGGCTAGAGGTCACAGGTCACGACCATGGCAACCAGCCAGTTGGTGGTGCTGCTGGCTGTGGTGGCAGTGGCCCATGCCTCTGTTTTTCTCTCTGGGCAGAGACTGAAGCCTCGATTTCAACGAGACCGCCGTAACATTCGTCCCAACATCATCCTCATCCTCACTGATGACCAGGACATTGAGCTGGGTAAGGCATTAACTTTTACATTCTGTCTTTTGTTGCTTTACACTGAGGAAGAAAACAATTCAAGCTGTTAAAAAGGCTGGTGTTTGCCTAATGTTCTTTGGGTGAGGAAGGCATTTTGGAACAATGTCGGTATCTAACCAAGTGAGCTTATACCACCTCCGTTAACACAAATATACTGTATATAGAAAAGGTAAAGCCAAATCAAATCCTATTTTATCAAACGTTGTTGCAACTTTATTTTTTGTTAAATTATTATTATGCATAATTATTATTTTTTTAAAATCATACTGTCTTTTAATTGGTTAACATTTTCCTAGGGTAAAATATTTTTTCTATAATGGTGATCAAAACTAAATTTAACAAAGTTTGCATTCAAAAATGTATGTAAACCTTCTAAGGTTTAAGTATCCAATAAAAAGGTATTGTTAAAGAACCATGTAAGCAAATAAGGTAATAAAAATACATGTAATTTGTAGTGCTCAGGAGAGCCACACACTCACTATTCACAAACTGTATAAACCATTTCCCAAATTAAAAGTGCTATAAAAACATAACAAGCTTCATAACAATATTTACAACGTTAAGGCTATAAAAATAAATAGACTAATGATTGATACAAATGATTGACATATTCTATAGAGGTGGTTGCTCTGTAGGAATGGTGAAAGTTTTTGCAGTGTGGGTTTAGTCATTATTTCTTCTCCCATCTACTCTGAATGTTTCATTTCCTGCGTTTGACGGTTTTTAACGATGTTGAGGTACTGACATTATTATTATGACATACAAAGTATGAAATTCTATCCTATGTTATCTACAGCAGATAGTCCAGTTAAGGATATTCTGAATGGGAACATGTTAGTTTTCCGCTATGCTTGAGGGGTCAGCACCTTTCCTTTTTCAAGACCTGATAAAACACACATCTGGCCAAGAATAATCCACTGTTGTCCTGAAAAATGTCCTGAAAATCTTTATTTGAAATAATGACTGAGGAATGGGACTGCATCAAGCATTAAAATGTTAACACAGAGCTACTCGGTCGGCATAAAGGCTTTTATTGATTTAATGGGTGAATAATGCGCCCAAAAATAATGCAGTCGAGAATGCACTGCAGTGTTTTCAGTAGGTTTCAGCATCGACACAAAAATATATAATTCATGTGATTTATTCTATTCATACTATGACCAGGACAACTATTACTACTGATTATGACTATAACTTTTTGAGTTTAATTGTATTTGAGTGTGTTTATTTATTACTTTTTTTTTGTTGTTGTTGTTGGTTGAGACATCAATTTAAAATAAATATTTCAATGCATGTTCTACTGTTTATGGCAGTGTGTGTAGCAAACTAAATTCTAATTAGAATTTGGCTACTACTTCAACTAAAGCTACTGCTAACATAACTATTAGTACTACTACTAGTACGACTAGTACGACTTGTACTACTACTTCTATGACTACGACTACTACTAGCATGACAATTATTACTAATTACTAAATACAATTATTGCTAACACTCCTACAATTTATACTACTTATAAGACTACAAATACTAAGAACATGACTACTATTTCTCCTACTACTAATATGACTAAAACTAATACTAACATGCTACTTCTACTCCTACTATGAATACTACTGCTAACGCTAATAATAATAATAATAATAATAATAATAATAATACAATTATGATTATTATGGTGATGCAGGGTAGTTGTTTCCACACAGCACCAGGGTCCCTGGTTTGATCCTGAGCTCAGGTTAGTACATGTGGCTTTCCTCCGGGTCCTCTATTTTGTCTTTATCAGACAGATTGGCATTGCGATATTCTCTCTGGAAGTGAACAAAAGTGCAAAGGTGTTTGTGCATGGTGCCACGTGATGAGCTGGTGCCCAATCCAGGAATTATTTCCAGAACCTGACCCTGACCCGTGGTATAACATGTCCTAGAGTGTAAGTAAATAAATGAATGAATAAGTGAAGAAGAAGAAGAAGAAGAAGAATTTTTATGAGATAATTTGAACAGGAAGAAGAGAAGAGTGCTTTTGAAGATTAAATATTGCTGTAAGGGACTGAGGAAGACTCTCAGTGGTGTGTGTGTGTGTGCGTGTGTGTGCGTGTGCATGCGTGTGCGTGTGCGTGTGTGTGTGTGTGTGTGTGTGAAAGAGAGAGAGAGAGAGAGAGAGAGAGAGAGAGAGAATGCCTGTGTAATGATTAATTCAGGCTACAGACTCGTTCATTTCTGTGACACAAAGATATCTTTGGATCTTCTAGATCTCTGACACACCGTTGCAATTAGAGAGAAAAGTCCCTGCTGTGTTTAGTGCTGGACGACAAGAAGTGGAGTGTGCTGTCATGCTCACACACACACAGACACACACACACACACACACACACACACAGACACACACACACACACACACACACACACACACACACACATATACCATTACCAACACCATCAGTGCCTGTCTATTGAAACTGTGAATGTACTCACACTGTATAGTATAAGTTTCTCTTCCCTTCCCATCTCATGTCATTTCGTCTCGTCTCGTCCTTTCTGTTTTGTTTGTTTTGTTTTGTTTTATTTTGTGGGTGAGGGTTTGGGTCTGAAATGTCAAGGTGAACTTTTTAAAGGATCCATACTGCTAACCATTGTAAGTAATGTGTCTGTGTGTGTGTGTGTGTGTGTGTGTGTGTGTGTGTGTGTGTGTGTGTGTGTGTGTGTTGGCCTTTGAGTATGGATTTGCAGAGGTTTGTGGAAAGGCCAAGTGGAGCCAGGCTTTCTGTCTCTGTGTGCATCAATCCAGCCCATCTATTTTGTGTGTGTGGGGGGGGGGACGGGGTAAGGACTGACTGGGAGAAAGAGCCTGAGCCAGAACCAAAGACTCAGAGGGAGGTCTAATAACCACTTGCTGATCTGTCTTGTAACTAAATTTCTTTTCAGATGCTATCGAGCTGACATCTTTCCAATTCATATTCTCCATTTCATTCTACACAGAGACTGACACCTACACATATATACATAGACACACACACACACACACACACACACACACACACACACACACACACACACACAAACACATGCACGCACGCACAGCCGCCTTCATGACGTGAACCAGCATTAAAGTTGTTTGTGCATATGGTGTCACTTGACATCGGGTGATAGTAACTCATTCTGAGCAAAAGGACTGAAGACGCTCTCATGCAAACCAAATGAATCGATCAATGGATGTATTTATCCAACTGACTTTCTTCAACAATCTCCTTTTGTTGATGAGTGGGGGGTTGTGGGGTGTAGTGGACAGAGAAGGAGAGGGTGAACGAAAGAGAGAGAGAGAGAGAGAGAGAATGCATCACCCAGATAATTAGCTGAATAGTTTGTGACGTTTGGTAATGATCTCAGGACGAGTGTCTGTGGTTCTTTGTGTGAGGACTTTCACTGGTCATGCTAGCTATGTCGCGTCAGTTATGGTGTGTTATGGCTGGTTTACTCCATTCTGCAAATATTTATTTCTATTTTTAATTTCTATTTTTTATACCTGCAGAACAAACACACACAACTGTAATGAAAATGATAGAAAAAAAGGAAATGTCTATGTTCTGTTATTGAAAAAGTATAGAGCTAAACAGTGGAGCTCATTTCTGTGCTGTGATTCTATACAGCACCATGCAAAATTCTATATATACAGCAGCATGCAAAATTCTATATATACAGCAGCATGCAAAATTCTATATATACAGCACCATGCAAAATTCTATATATACAGCACCATGCAAAAGTTTCAGGCAGATGTGGAAAAAATGCTGCAAACTAAGAACGCTTTAAAAATATTTTATTTTTATTTATTTTTTTATTGATTATTGATTGAAATCAAATCAATATTTGGTGTGACTACTCTTTGCCATCAAACCAGCATCAAATCTTACACTTGATTTTGTAGTATCAGAGTCAGGTACAGTAAGTCCCCTACATACAAATGAGTTCTGTTCCGAGAGTATGTTGGGAACTTAAGTTAAGCCTTTATTTGTCACATATACATTACAGCACAGTGAAATTCAGCGTAACTGGGGTGCAAAGTCAGCCATGATACAGCGCCCCTGGAGCAGATAGGGTTAAAGGCCTTGCTCAAGGGCCCAACAATGGCAACCTGTTGGAGCTGGGGATCGAACCGCCAATCTTCCAATCAATAACTCTGTGCCTTAGCCCTCTGAGCCACCACTGCCCCAATGTAATGACTTAATGTATATGATTAATTTCATACATAGGTTGAAACACAGTCATAACTGAAAAGAAACAATTGTGTATGAGGCTTAAAACTGGGTAAGGATTAGCAAAACTCTGCTACCAAGGTGAGGTTGTGGAAGACCAGTTTCATGTCACAGATCACACACCATGGCAAGACTGAGCACAGCAACAACATACGAGGTAGTTATACTGCATCAGCAAGGTCTCTCCCAGGCAAAGATTTCAAAGCAGACCGGGGTTTTAAAATGTGCTGTTCAAACTATTTTGAAGAAGCACAAAAAACAATATTGAGGACCGTAGACGCAGTGGTCAGCCAAGGAACCTTAATGCAGCAGATAAAAGACACATCGTGGTTACGTCCCTTCAACATCAGAAAATGTCCATCAGTGCTATCAACAAAGAACAAAGAACTGCAAACCAGTTGGAACAAGGTATACCTATCTACTGCCTGGAGAAGTCTGGCCAAAAAGATCTTCATGGAAGAACTGCGGCCCAGAAACCATATGCCATCATGGAAACAAGGCTAAGAGACTCAACTATGTATGAAAACATAGCAACTGGGGTGCAGAAAAATGGCAGCAGGTGCTCTGGACTGATGAGTCAAAATGTGAAATATTTGGCTGTAGCAGGAGGCAGGTTGTTTGCCAAAGGGCTGGAGAACGGTACAATAATGAGTGTCTGCAGGCAACGGTGAAGGATGAACGTTCCTTGCACTTTTGGGGCTGCAAGTAGAGTAGGAGATTTGGTCAGGATTAATGGGCATCCATTTTTTCACAACTACATAAAACTTTTATACAGTACAGTATATGTTTGCCTGAAACATTATTTGTGGTTCTTCAGTATAAATCAGTATCTCTCTCTCTCTCTCTCTCTCTCTCTCTTTCTCAGGCTCCATGCAAGTGATGAATAAGACACGGCGGATCATGGAGCAGGGTGGCACTCACTTTTCCAATGCTTTTGTGACAACACCCATGTGCTGCCCATCGCGCTCGTCCCTCCTCACTGGCAAATACGCACACAATCACAACACCTACACGAACAACGAGAACTGCTCGTCTCCCAGCTGGCAGGCACAGCATGAGCCACGTACCTTTGGAGTCTATCTTAACAACACAGGCTACAGGACAGGTGTGTGACACACACACACACACACCAGAATTTAATTTGCAAAGTAAATTGTAGCTCTAGCTTTAGAAAGTAGTTAGTTACGCTATAAGTAGATAGTAGAGCTCACTTCCCACTTTTACCATTTTTGCTACAAAATGACCTGTAGGTCCACTGTACTGTATATTCTGTATGTCTTCATTCATCAGTGGCCTTCCTTAGTGATATATATTGTATAAATAGTATATATTCTGTTTTTGTTGATAACTGTAATAAATTGTATGTTAAAGTGAGTACCATCTGCAAGTTAATTTACAATAGAATTGATTATTTCTATGCATTTACATAGTGCTACTGAATACCGATAGCTAATGACATTGAACCAGTCAGAGGCACAGCAAGCAACAATTTTAAGACTGTAGCAAGTAACAGCAAATACCAAGAAAGGAGAAGAAACAGGCTAACTTCACCAAAGCTGCTTTCCCAAATAGAAAAAAACCAAGTGGTTCATTTTCATATTATTGTGCATCTACTTTATACTGTAGCTGTCATCCTTTGTCAGAAAAATAGCTTTTTTGCTAATACAAGTATTATTTTGCCAAAAAAAAAAAACGACAATAACCGAAATTAAAGATAAGGAATTCTATGTACCCCACCCCATGTTAATTCATGATCATAAACAATGATATTCAGGAGTTTCATAGTTTTTTTTTTTTTTACATCGAGACAAAAGCATTGTCTGTAGCTGTAGCTGGAGTGCGATGCTGCTATTCTCCAGACAGGTCTGTGCATGAGGAGGTTCACATATTTACACATTTACACATTTACACATCTACACAGTTATGCACATTGACTAATTGCTTCCCTGGTGGACTTGTGGCTAACCATCGACACTGGGGGTCGCAAAAGAGGTGCAGCATTAGTGCCGATCCTGAGACTGGATAAATCCGGAGTGTTGTGGCAGGAAGATTATAAAAACCTGTGCTTAAATATGCAGACAAGTTGCTGCTGCAGCAACACTTAATGAGAACAGAAGAAGAAGACTCATCTATAATCTATAAATGATAAATTAAAAGTGATAAAGCTTGTTTCCTGACTGAACACTTTGTAGATTGACTTGATTGATTAAAAAATATATATAATTTAATGTTAAGCAAGAAAAGACAGTACAGGCTACTTGGTGAAAAAAGTAGGTAGTTACTAAAAATTGTTCCAATATATTTCAAAGCTTTTTAATATTATAACAAAATTGAAGCCTTTGAAAATTCTTTATAAAATAAAAAAGCTAAATTCATTAATTAAATCATTAAAAATACTACTACTCCTAATAATAATAATAATAATAATAATACTTTATTAATAATTTTTTATTTATTCATTACTTCATGAATGAATAAATAAATAAATAAATGTCCACATACAGTATAACCCCCATATACCCATGCTATAACACACACATACATATAATGTATAAAATACACATAATGGAATGTTTATTTGTACCCTGATGTGAGTAGCCGCATGGAAGCATCTGTATAATAATAATAATAATAATAATAATAATAATAATAATAAATGTTTCAGTTAAATAGTGTGTTTCTCATACCCAAGGTAGCTTATAGCCATCCTACACACAAAATACACACAAATACACATTATAAACCGAGTGAAATTCTTTAAAATCTGTGTTGGGCCTCCGAGGTTGGTGACCATGACATTAAATCATGTGCCCCCAGAATTCTAACACAGAGCATTAGCATGGACCTTGGGCATTTCATTACTACACAAGAATTGCAGATTTTCCCTGAAGTCCATGCAAATCTGTAACTGGCTAAAACATTCTGAAATTCCTTCCTGGCAGATCTGCTTTTTATCATTCGAGCTAAATAGATTTCTGCCCCTCAAGTAGCGTTATGTCAAAGTATACAGATATGCAGTGACCTTTTCAAACACGTCTAATGGACATTCTGTTTGACAGCCCCTGCAGCCTGACACACACTTTGTCATAGTCTCACACCCCCTCACACACTCACGTACGCAGCACTGACACACTCCCATGGCCTGATTCTATTCCTAAAGACAGTTTAGATTACAGTAAAAGCCTTGGGAACACTGCAGGCTGACAGGACATTGGTGTGTGTGTGTGTGTGTGTGTGTGTGTGTGTGTGTGTGTGTGTGTGTGTGTGTGTGTAATCACAACTTCCAGGAAAAAGGTTTGCACTATGATGTGCATCAGAAACACACTAACACACACACACACACACACCTGGCAGTGAGTCAGCTCATAGTGGCCTGAGTAATCCATTAGGACACACTTTCTCAGGGAGAGACAAGCTTAGCCAATGAAAGCACTGACATCCAACCTAATGTAATGCTTGCAATATCAACATTCATCTAATCATCGCTCTAATCCAAGCAGAGAGCCTGTTCCTCATTGTGTGTGTGTGTGTGTGTGTGTGTGTGTGTGTGTGTGTGTGTGTGTGTGTGTGTGTGTGTGTGTGTGTGT
>JAQMYL010000015.1:15276519-15292498 GCA_030014365.1 Clarias pachynema | reverse complement strand
CGTGGTTTACGAGTGTTCCGCAAGACGAGCAAAGATTTTTAATAAATTTTGACTTGAAAAACGAGCATTGTCTTGGTACCAAATATACCATGTTGTTTTATCTTTAGGACTATCTGACAGATCTGATAACCAACGACAGCGTCAATTTCTTCCGCATGTCCAAGAAAATTTATCCTCACAGGCCAGTTATGATGGTGATCAGTCACGCCGCCCCCCACGGCCCAGAGGATGCAGCGCCACAGTATTCCACTGCCTTCCCCAATGCATCCCAACACATGTGAGTACCCCCTGCTGCTCCTAGTAAGGATGAGAAAGAAAAGGGTTCCTTGAATAGATATTCATAGGTTTTGTCAAAGTCTTCCATGTTAACATGATTAATCCCTCTTGTGGTTTGAGGTTCCATGTTCCATTAGTCAGCTGTGAGTTGCTTGTGCGGTGGGGGTGGGTGTGGGGCTGCTTCTGAACTGTGTAATGATTTTTAATCATATGTAGCATTTCTGCTGATGTATATGATGTTTGTTTTTTTCAAAGTGAGAGACTCCATTAATCGTTCTTATTAGTTATTTCATTACGGTTTAATTGATTCCAATGGTGTTTTTTCCATACATTAATAACATCAGTCAGCTGGCCGAATAAATCTTTTTTGTTGAAATTGCACCCCGAACAAATCCTCTACATGTTCATATAGTCCTTTACATTTGAAGGACTGCTAAATATTTAGAAGGCATTCTGTTTCATCCAGAGACCACAACATGCCTCTCCGTGTCAGCATAATATTCGAAACAGGAAGCGACATGACAAACTGAACCTCATTATTCCATACACAGATCTGGGAGTGCATCACTTTCACTTGAAGCACACTCCAGACTACTGTTTTCAACTGGAGTAGCGACTGGTTCCCAGAATTTACAGAATTATGACTTATCATGTCTTTGTGCAAACCATTTCAGTGCTCCTTTAACATTTCTGTGCTTGAATTGTATCCTTCATCCCTTCTATCTATTCACATAGGATAGAAGCACTTTTGTGTGTGTTATGCATCATGTTCGGATCTTCTTTGCCATATCAATGGACTTTGGTTTGTGGTTGCGTGCATAGATAAGAAGATTACACACACACGTACAGCAATAATTAATAGGAATCCATGTCGTGACATCAAACAGCTGTTGAGTGATGCATCGTCTTCACTGTCCTTTGTCCATGCTTTTTATTTCCACACAAGAAGCACTTCAGATTCGCAGAAGAGCTAACTGTTTCGAGCTGACATTTCTCTGGGCCCTGTCTCTTTTCCTCTCTGTTTGGCCTGTCACTATCTCATTTTCTGCCTGTCTATGCGCAAATTTTCCACTTTAACAAAGAAACAGCTCTCTCTCTCTCTCCCTCTCCAAGTATACTTGTTTTCTGCCCACATACTCATTTGTTTTCTCCTCGCTGCTGTCAGATGTCATTTCTCTTTTTTCACCATTCACACACACACACACCCAAACACACACACACACACACACACATATACACACACAGAGAGATATTCGGTTTGTGCTTAAATCCTGCCAGCGGGTGCTGCCGTTGTTTTTGCCATGGCTGGATTAACAGCCCCATCTGTAACCCAGCTGATCCAAACCTCCAGCATTCTTGTTGCTATTCTGTTCGGACCAGCATTACAAACCTCCTTCTCAGCAATCCTTGTGATTTTCCTTTGTTCAATCTGAATTGAAACTGAATCTTGTAAAAAGGAAAAGCCATCTTGTTCGAGTAATGATGGTAGTAGTAAGTAATTACTACTAGTAGTATTAGTATTTCTACTACAAATATTATATGTTAAATATATTATTGAATGCCCCATTTAGACCTGTGACAAATGAAAATGAACAAAAACAATTACTAAGGCCCTGATTTAGTAGGGTCCCTAATATTTTTTTGCATAGCATTGAATGCATTTGTGCAAACAAAATATTAAATAAAATAATAATAATCATAATATTTAAAATAACTTTAAATCTAACTGAGAGTTCAACTCACTGAAGAATGAAATTGAAACTGAATTACAGTATAACACCATCTGAATGTGATGAGAAGTGTCAAAACATAAGCTTTAATATGATGAGAATTTAAGAAAAGCATAAGTGTGTAGACATGAGAGTTTTCCATTCAGAAGACACCCAAATGACAAGCTTTTCACATGAGCAGTGAAAATTCTGTTTTACATAGAGCTTCATTTTAAGAAACTTTCAAGTTGTTTAGACATAGTAAGGCATCATTTAAAAAAACAACTTCTCATTATTAGGACATTATTTTGAGAAAATGGTCCAATTTTGCATCTAACTGGCAGATTCATTTGCATATATACTGTAATCAGAGGCAGAAGATAACCAAGTACATTTACTTTGTCACTGTTAAGTACATATTCCTTGAGTAGTTGTATTAGATGATGGCTTTTAATTTTACTCCCCTACATCTTACAGCAAATATCTGTACTTTTTACTTCACTACATTTCTGCATGTTGTTGTGTTACATAACTAGAGTAGTGTATAGTATTTAAAGCCAGAGCATTAAGCATATCTGCTGACCATTGTGCATAATTGAGAGACAAAGAATTTTTTTTGCTATGACAGTACGTTTGATAATTAAGTACTTTTGTGCTTCTACTCAAGTAGAAATGTAAATGGAGTGCTTCTACTTTTACAGAAGTAGTATTTTACCTACTGTACTTCTACTCAATTACACCCACCACTGCATGTACTTAAAGCATCTGTGGATTTCAGTCTCCCTTCCCTGTAATTGGACCATTTAGATAAAAGTTCTACTGCTGTGAATACACAAAACCAGAGTCATTTGTTAATAGTAAAACTACACTGCTTTATAAAAACGTGTAGTTATCCAGATTGTACAGTTTTGAAAGGGGCTTGCTTCTGTGCTAAAAGGATGAACACATCCTTAATTGGTGTCTTGATGAGATGATGGTGATGAAAAGTATCCCCCGTAAAATAACCCGTTATTCCAAAATCTCCTGTAGTTATAAAATTTGGATTGAGATCTGGGGAGACTATGAAGAGGTAGAGTATGAGCATTTTCATATGCTTGGTGTGGCAGGGGGCGGGTGTAACTCAGTGGTTAAGGTGATCGGAAGGTCCCAGGTTCAAACCTCAGCACCACCAAGTTGGGCCCTTGAGCAAGACGTATAAGGGCCCTCAATTGCTCAGATGTATAATGAAATAAAAATTTAGTCGCTCTTGATAAGGGCGTATGCCAAATGCCATAAATGTAATGGTAAATATGCACCAAACCCTTCAGTAACTCCACCTGCTCTGTAGATGGGTCGTTGGGTGATCGATTAATAGCCCACTTTTATTAGAATAGAAAAGTTTCACAATAGAATAATGGTGATTATTCAGAATAAATTTGTATTTGTTTGCAGTGACTATTCTTCTTAAGGTGACCCAAACAATTCCATAAAATCACCCACAGAATAACAGAGCTGACATTTTTCCCTCTTTCTTGTTAAGCCTGGCTGTTTTATTTTCTTCTTATAAAGAATAATTCCATACTGATGTGAACTCCCTAACATAATGCATAGAGACTGATGGAGAGAGCAACAGAAAAATGGCTTTCTTTCAATCTCTGTTGAAAAAAATACATAAACACAGCGTGTTAAAAACAGTATTTTTCTACTTGAAGGACTAATGAGTTAGAGCTGCAATACTGTGGTGCATTTTTCCGTTTGAAGGATAGGTGCTAAAGAGCTTTAATGGTAGCTTCAAAAAAGCAAAGCATTTCTGTGTGTGTATAAGGAGGTGCACGGACTTTATGCTGTAGTTGTATAATTGACCACTTTTGCATGTCACAGAAAAGTCACTACAATTTGTTATCTCACTTTACAGAACCTTAGAACATCCATTAAGAGCCCCATAGTGACAGAATAAACGTGTGGTCATACGTTAACATTTACTTACCAGCCAGGCGGCTTTAATTAGGTCGTCTTATGTGCTTCTCGTCTACCATCATTGACCCAAACATTTTTTTTCCCTTTCATATTTGCAGTTTCTTGGTCTCTGCGGTTGTCATGTGGGACTTTTAATTCTTCTAATTGTTCTCCAACTCCCCATTTTTCACAATAGTGACAACATGCCAGCTGCTTCCTCTTCCCATATTCAACTGGATTCAATTTGATTTGTGTAGCATGTCACGAAGCAGCTTTACAGAAATCTGGTTGTAGATTTAGATCCCTAATGAGCAAGCCAGAGGTGACAGGAAAACCCGCAGGAAGAACTCTTTAGAACAATGAGACCCATCCTGTTCTGGTGACATCAGATAGTCGGATTATCAGTCAATATAATATACAGGTGTATAAAGTCTAATAATCTTTTTTCATTCAGCAATGTAAATTTATAAAGCTGATGCACATTTTATAGACCTATGTTAATATATATTATACTACATTATATTATACTAGCATTAGTACCCGTCGTTAATGTTTAAAGAATTTGTAGAAATTGTTAAAAGGAAAAAGCTAAAAGTATGCTGATCAGAATCTGGCACATAACTGCTTATCAAAATTTAGATTTAATTAAAGGCTCAACATTCAGTTTTCATAGTGTACGCACCATTGTTTTGAGTAAGTCATAATGAGTCATAATGTCGTGTGTGTATATTAAGGATTTTGGCAGTTTATAGGTGCATTAAAGTGGTTTCCTTTTGCATACTCTGTGTATACATGGCAAACTTTCGCGTTGATTGGCTCTGTTGAGTAACGCATACTGTATAGCAACGCCCACCAAAAGCGCTGAATAAGTAAAAACTTTTTTTACAGAAGCTGTGACATATTCTGGCACATAACTGCTCATAACTTGAATTTATGGCTTACATTTAACTTCAGGTAAATACTAAAGGACTGGCAAAGTCTCATTAAATTCTGACCAGACAGTTTTTGCATGATACTGGAACAAAATCTGTCTAGACAGAAATACAGACAGACATACAAAAAAAATTATGTATCAAACATAAAGATATCATTGAAAGAGCTACAGGCAAAACTGTTCTTTTATGTATATATGCACTGTATGGATCCTTTGGGTTGTATTCTGTAATCTTTTTCCAGTCACTCTCAAACCCCTTATTCAACAAGTCATCCCTCTAAAGTACTTCCTCAGCCCTGGACAAGCCATACTTTTTATATTTTGCTCTAATACTCCATGAAGAATCTCATGTGAAACTCCCACTGGTCCTCTTGTGTCTGCTCCGCTGTCTGCTCTAACAACCTCCCACCAGCGTGAAATTCCCTTCTGAGGTCTTCTGCTCCTTCACTTTGCCCCTAAGTAGGGAGCCTACTTTGCCCCCAGCTTTGTAACAGTCATGTAGTGGATACAATTTTTTTTTGCTCTCGGACTGTAGCAGTGCTCAGGATAGAAAAAAGCTATTTGGGTCCCTGCTGTTTTCCTGCGAGCCTCCACTTATTTTCTCCTCGCTCTTTTTTTGCTGGGTCAGATCCCTCACTCTTCTCACAACAGGGGCCTTCACCTCCTTTAGCACAGTAAGGGAAGAAGTAGAGGAACAAATAGTTATTTCCATACAACCAGATTATTTTACTTTCTTACCAGGGAGATGAGTTTACAGGAGGAAAAGCAAATGAGAAAACAGGATGGCGAGCAAGCAAGAGGGGGTGAGGGGGTTGGGGGGGGGGGTATGGTTGAAAGGATTAAAGGGATTATTAAACTAGTAAAGTAGATGAGGGCCATAGAAAGTGCAAGGAAGAGAGTGAGAGTTAGAGATAAAGAAAAAGTGTGTGGGGGAGATTACAAAGAAAAAAGGTCTCGAATTGAACTTTTACATAAGCAAGAAAAAAAATGAGTAGGGGATCTAAATCTGCAATCGACATGGATTTATTGTAAGGCTGCTTTGTGACTATATCTGTTGTTAAAAGCACTACACAAATAATATTCAACTGCATTGAAATGAGAGAAAAGGAAAGTGGGAGATTATGTTATTTTCTCTGGCTTAGAGGACAGAATTGCGATGTAACTAAGGACAATAACGTCTCCAATGTATTCAAAGTTTTAATCTGTGAGATATGTGATTGTGTGTATATGTATATTGTAAAAAATAATAAAGAGTTTGCTTTTTTTTGTGAATAGAGGAAAAAGATGTTTGAAATGCTGGGTTATACTTTAAACTGTGCATCCACAATATGGCTGCTGTATCCTGTGGTTGAAATTAATTAGGCTACGCAACAGTGTGATGCAATGCCCTTGTAAATTGTGCAGGCAGTAGAGCAGCGTGTCTGCAAATGCATAAACAAATTAACCTCGTTTTAAATCACGTGCATATACACTGTTTTAGACTTTTATAGAATACAGTCACCCTTACGGCCTCAATTTTACTAAAATAAATTATGCTTAATTCTGTTTATACATAATGTTGAAATTAATAATACATGTTACATGTTACATATTTCACTTGAATGGAAATTCTGCTCGTAATTTAAAAATGTTGATACATGAATCTTTTTTTTTCTTTTCTTTTTTTTTTTTGACGATGTTTGTCTTCTGTTAGAATTTTAAACGCCTTTTGCATAGACTTACCAATGGATCTGTTGTAGGAACAAGTCTACTGGATTTTCTAGATTAGCAAATACTTTTAAAAGAAAGGTCGTGATAATTGATTTGTGACGCAACTCTTGACAATAATCATAACGAAAGCCGAACGCTTTACTGGGCCTTGTTAGTGTGTTTTTAACATCGCTGTGCACATTCAAGACTGTTTGCTAGTTAGTTCATTTTGCTTCTAATCCTGAAAATCCAAATGTACATCGAGTCATGTACAGCAGGAAAATATGTGAATGATATCATATGCATTGCTACTGCACATGAGAAATCCTGCACCAGCATAATGTTCAGTAAATGGCACTTTTTTTTGGTATACTTTTTTAAAATAATTATAACTTTAGAATCACAAATAAATAGACTATGTCTCAAAGTACAAACTATTAACACTAAGAGTTTAATTTATATTAGCCATAGTACCAAGTATGAGTTACTATACAGTGGTACCACAGCATACAAATTTAATCTGTTCCAGAGGCGAGTTCTTAAGGTCCAGTTTTGCATTGCGAAACACATTTTCTCATAGGAAATAATGTAAATGCAGATAATTTATTCCAGCCATCCAAAAATGTTACCAATTTCCAACACTATAGTTGTATTTTTGCATATAGAAACAATGAAAGAATTTAGAAAATACATGTAAATGAAGTAAAATATTAAATAAATAGACATTTAACCTGACTTAACCTTAATTTATGATTCATCTTGGCACCGGCTGCTTTAAAAAAACAAAACCGAAAGTGTGTTAAATTTTCCTCTTGATGTAAGAGATTAAAAATCTTGCATCAAGCAGCATTTAGAGAAGGTTTCAAAAATCTGAAGTTTACTCATACTTTATCTTTTATGACTGTATTTGGAAAGGAAACCCAGTACTTTATACTCAGATGGTTGCTTTATTGAGCAAATATTTTGCAAGAAATGTGCCTCTGCATACAAAGCATTTTTGGCATATGAGGGACCGAGCCTACATCCGGTCGCACGTACTTTCAGTAGCCAATCAAAACTTGTTTGCATCAGTGGACAGCAAAGAGAAGCGAGTTTACATATTTTATGCGTAATTTTTTTCAGTCAGTTTCAAGCAGTGTAATGAGCGCCAATTTCCGTATGCTGACAGATGTGACAACAGAAACAGATGAGCTAATTATTCAGCTTTTTTTTTCTTTAAAATTTTCTTTTTTACATTAACTGCCTCTTCTGTAGGTTTAAAGGGTTAATAGAAAAAGTATGAAAAATCAGACAAGCAAAGAGTCACAATTTGTAGCAGTGTGACTAATTGTTCAAGGCTTTGAGTTACTGGTCACAGGGCTATGAGCTCAAATTCCAGCGCCACCCTCCTGCCTCTGCCAGGTGCCTCAGCAAATGCCTTTAACTGCTCATTTGCATCTGGTATGTTTGGATAAGACCATCAGTCAAACGAGCACATGTGAATTGTAGTCAAGCTGAACAAAAACATAAACAGGCAGCAAACATGCTCTGCTTAATCCCTAAAACCCAAGGAATGCAATTTGGAGGAATTTTTGTTTTCAATGTTCTCATTTTCATAGGTCAGGAACTGTAAAAACAGGGGTGGTTGCTATTTCAGTTTCTCACGGAAGAACTTATTGTGTGTGTGTGTGTGTGTGTGTGTGTGTGTGTGTGTGTGTGTGTGTGTGCACATGCATGCATTGTGTTTTACTTTACTTTAATGTGTGTTGGTGTTAATCAATCTTTCTTTAATTTTTTTGTCTTACTATCCTAATGGGTACCTTCCACTGAGACACACACAGTACAGACTGAAACATCAGGATTACTGGCAGATAGATGCTGGCATGATTAAAAATCTGAGGTTCAGTTTGTGTGAAATCCTTAGAAAATTGGAATAGCATGATAGATAGAGACAGAGAGCGAGTGATAAAGCAATTTAGTTTGCTCTGAAGTAGCAGAAGCCTAAAAAATTAAAATAAGTGTCAGATTATAACAGAGAGACAGTGACATCTAATAGATCTTATCCTCACCTCAATCACTGAAATGATCTAGATGCCCGAATCCTCTTTACATGTTCGGCTTGTACAAAGGAGGAACTGAATTGCCAATGGCAACGAGTCATTTTCACTAAATTCCTCAGCTCTTATTACTCTTATACTTACTTGAACAAAATAGAAATTATTTGAAAAGTAATTTCTCATGCTTTTTAGATAAGCCCAGCAGCTCACATAAAGCTTTATGAGTGAAGTACTGTATACCGGTATCTCCGTCTTTAGTAAAATTATTGATTTTAACACACATGCTCATTTAAAGTCACGATTGTCCCCTGTTCTATTTTAGCACCCCAAGTTATAACTATGCTCCAAACCCGGACAAGCACTGGATCATGCGTTACACTGGTCCGATGAAACCCATCCACATGGAGTTCACCAACATGCTGCAGAGGAAGAGGCTGCAGACGCTACTGTCTGTGGATGACAGCGTGGAGAAGGTAGGAAAGAAAACCCACACACACATGCACACACACACACATGAAAAGCTAACTGAGATAAGTCCTTTTTTTTCATTCATTGTTTTACCATGCAGCTAAATTAAGGGTCAGGAGAGTGAGGTTTATTAGGAAGCTGCTGCAGACTTTGTGGTTTTTGTTGGTGGATCAGATGACCTAGATTATTTTTAAAAGTTGTATAAAGCACTAATTTTCAGAATCCCACGGCAGTCTGAGAAGAACTTTTTTTTTTTTTTTGAGCCTAATTATCTAAATCTAAAAACTAAGTCATGACAAAATTGGGCCTAATTAGTTTTTTTTTTTTTCGGTAGAAAGTTCAGGAATAAAAAGCACTATGGCTCTAAATCAATGATCACTTTATACATTTAAATAACGAGCTTAATATTTGTATAATTGGGTTATGGTTATAAAATTAATTAGAGTGAGTCAGTAAAAAAAAAAAAAATTTGCATTGAAAGGGCTTCCTGTGTCCAAGGCTTGAGAGCACGTCTATAGATTATGAATTCGGCAGCGAGTGGGAATTTGACGGCTTTATTAATCGCCTGTGGAGCACTGTGCGAGCTATGTAAAGCCTGCGTGGTTTGTACTACATTTGTCAGTGTCACTATACAATGCCATTTCTTTTATTTTCTATAGATTTATAATATGCTTGTGGACACTGGCGAGTTGGACAACACATATATTATCTACACCTCTGATCACGGCTACCACATCGGGCAGTTTGGACTGGTCAAGGGCAAATCCATGCCTTATGAGTTTGACATACGAGTTCCTTTCTTTATACGAGGCCCCAGTGTGGAGGGAGGAGCCATGTAAGTGTGTGTATGAATGGATCCACAAGCCATGACCATGTTTCGCCTTATTCATTTTCGCTCACCCAAGACGCCGTACTTTAGAAATCAACCAGTGAGGAACAGGTGGTCTGTCAGTGAAAGATGATATAAAAGTCTGTTTTTCTCTTTCAACGGTAGTAGCTAAACATTTATTTTTATGATAATGGAAGACATTATCAGTGTCTCTATTTAATCCTTAGAAGCAGTAGTGCTGTGCTACTGTAGAGACCTACGGGACAGTGAATCTTTATGAGTGCTTTTATAACCTCCGACTTGAGTAACACCAGGTTCCGAGAATTAGAGAAAGATGGAGATAAATGGTTGTGTGTTTAAAGCAGAAAGTTTGAAAGTTGGGATTTATCTTCCAGCTGAGACCATTTGTCTGGACCAGATTCCGCTCTGGACACAAGGCCAGGGTTTGCACATAGAATAAAAAGCATATTGTTTAGAAGATTTGCCCTGTGCAATCAATTTGCAAGTCATTTTTTTCTAAATCCCATTTGGTACTGCTTTCTTATTTAGAGTGTACTCGAAGAGTAATGGAATAGTTATAAGTTTTGTTCATTCTCCTCTAAGTCAGTCTAGTTCATTTCAGTATTATTTGCTTTTTCTCTGCTTTAATACTGCAAGTCGTAATCCTTTTACAACATGTATGGATTTTCTCAGCAACCCCCACATCGTGTTGAACATCGACCTGGCCCCCACCATTCTGGACATCGCCGGACAAGACATTCCTGCAGACATGGACGGCAAGTCCATTCTCAAACTGCTCGATACTGACAGACACATTAACAGGTACAGAACATGATAATTCGGGATTTAATGTTAAGGAGCAGTTCTTAATCAGACTTCTTCTGTCATTCAATCAGATTGACTTTTGTCTCAACAAATCTTTGAGATTTTATTAAAGATGGGAACAGTAGCTGACATGATGTCACAGCAATTGCTAGTTTTTCTACTAGAAAACAATAGAAATGCTATTTGTAGAAAAGGGCATTTAAAAATAGTGGATTTAAAAAGAGATTTGTTGCCTTTTAGATGTTTTCTAAAAACTGAACCAGTGTCCAGCTTTTTTTTTTGTACCAAATTTTCCATTTATGGCTGATGTCTTCTAGGTTTGCTTCAGTGTTTCTAACTAATCCTCCTGCCTCATAATGCTTTTATCTTTTGAAATGCACCAGTACCGTGAAAAAATGAAACCCCACCACATGATGCTACCACTCCCATGCTTCACAGTTGTTCACAGTTGTGATGGTGTTCATCAGATTAAAAGCATAACCCATATCACTGATCATTGTAGACAAAAAGTTCCTCTTTTTCCATCACCTCCAAATTTCAGCCTGGCTTTTTTTATGCTGGTCTTAGAGTAGGGGGCTTCTTTCCGAGGTAAAATGGGATATACATAACAAATCCCTCTAACTGCTTCACTAGTTCTGCTTCACCAGTTGTTTTTTTGGTTCATCATTTGTGCCTTCTTCCTGAATAATGCAGTGTCTGTGTGGTGTGAAGTTTTTACATTAATTTGCATCCAATTTAGTATACATGTGTTTGTACATTTTGGAAATTGCTCTAAAAAAAATGGGAATATTTTTCGAAAAGTTACTTGAATTTTTTTTGTAGCATTAAAGACAGGCTCTAAGTATAGCTATAGGTGCACTTCTGATTATGTATGATAATGATGGCCAATCTAAAACTTGTAAATTCTTTAACTAATTTTTTTTGAGCCACTGAAATCCTGATATAGTGAATTAAAGCTGAAATAAATCTGTCTAATGGACATGTGTCTAATGGAGTCTATCCCTGGAGACTTTTGGCACAAGGCGGGTTACACCTTGGATTGCAGGGCACACACAAAGGCATACACACACTCACATGCTTATTCACACACCACAGGCAATTTGGGAACGCCAATTAGCCTAATCTGCATATCTTTAGACAGTGGGAAGAAACTGGAGTACCTGGAGGAAACCCATCAAGCACATACATACTCTATGCACACACCCTAGGAGGGAATCAAACACGGAACCTGAAGGTGCAAGGCAACAGCGCTAACCACTAAGCCACCATGCCACCTAAGATTGAACTATGCAGAAAAAATCCCCAATCTTAAACTGTAGAAGAAATTAATGAATAAGATATAGTAGACGACTGCTATGAGTGATAGAATCAATGACTCATCTCTCGTAAAGCATGCACATGCAGTCCAAATTCCAAGCCTGAAGACAGAAAGATAAAGTGGACATAATAAGGATTGCACACCTTTAGCGCACTCTCTTTCCCCTCCCCCGAGCAATTCATTCATCCATCTCTGTTGCAAAGATCAGAGCAGCTCAGCAATGATCGATACCTCATAACTGCAACGAAGGTCAAAAGCTGCCTAGGATACTGTTTATTTTTCTTACGCCCCTTAATTCCATCATTCTTTTTTACCTCCATCATTCTTTTTTACCCCCATCATTCAAAATGTCTTTTCAATTCTCGAGCCCATTTAGCCTGGAGGTGTTTTCTTTTTTTCTTTTTTTCTCGCCAAACCTGTTGTCATTGTTTAGAAGGTTCAGGCATGCACCCTGGATGAGAGCGGGTCGTACATGGCAGTGATCAGGTTCCATAAGAGCTAATCGATTTTCTTTCTTCTCTTCTATTCTCAGGTTCCAGGTCAACAAGAAGGGGAAAGTATGGAGGGACTCCTTCCTAGTGGAGAGAGGGTGAGATGAGAATCAGTGTGTGTCTGTGTGGACATGATTAATGATTTTATCCTGTTGAGGTCAAAATGACCCATTTTACAGATCACAGATTGTCACAGAAACTTGTTTTTGCTCTGTCATTCTACATGATGTATTTTTGCAGTGACATACAGTGCAATTTAGTAGGATAAGATTTAGACTGAGACCAACTTTCCGTGATCCCGAATTGCTCAGTATTACAGAAGTGTTAAAATATGTTTAAAATAAAATGAGATTACTGTGCACATGAAAATTACTGTCAGTGTTACTGAGCAAAACGTCTTCTCAGCTGCTTAGCTCTTACTGGAGACTATTTAAAGCTGGTTAATTAAGGTTGTATCAAATACCATCTGATACCATCAAATGGTTTGCCTGAATTAGGAACTTCTTTTTTTTTCTTCTTCTTCTCCCTTTTGGCAGGAAACTACTTCATAAAGGAGTGCATGATGGGAAGGATGTGGCACAGGAAGAGAACTACCTTCCCAAGTACCAGCGAGTCAAAGACCTGTGCCAGCGTGCTGAGTACCAGACGCCCTGTGAACAGATTGGACAGGTACAGACTCACATTACACATTCAATATCCATTCAATATACAGAGTATAAAAGTTTTTTATCAGGCTTTTTATACTACTTTTTGCCAGTTTGCAGAACTAACGCCAACATTTCTGAGATCCCTGACAATAGTCATGCAGCCCTATGAGACAGGGGCAGGGAATTAAATTGAAAGTTTGCAGTCTATCTGCATAAGTACATTTCAGGGTTTTTTTTTTCTTACACTAGATCCCTACACCACAGGGTTCTACCCACAAGAACCCCATCCCCCCTGCCAAACTTTGCATGTCTTGCATGCCCTCCTCCCACTGCTAACTGGGTGTTTCTCTCTGGTGATTTTGAGTGTGTTGCTAGTGGCTCTCCATAACCAGGATTCCTAAAATGATCAAAAACTCTCATAAACGGTATATCTGACTTTTAGCATCATTTATTATATGCTCTCAGAGCTTATAGCAGTTATGCTAAGGCAAAAATTCTATACAATATTCTTATTGCACCTTATTGTATTATGGTACATAATATTTTTCAAAGTAGTTTGCAGTATAATATGGAAGTTCAGTATACTTTGGTATACAGTTTAGTATACTTCACATGAGGAGTTCAAGCACAACATAAAAACAGCATAACTGTAACCCTACCCAGGCGGTTACGGAGGATGAATAAATGACCTTTGTACATACATCACATATCATGTTCATGTTCATATTAATGAATGTGATCCTTCTTTGTTCTGTGACATTCATTTCTGGCCGCGAGTTTCAGATTGACCTCCTACTCATGCCCACACGTTTATGGGCTTCATACTGGACATCTTGCTCATGCAGACAAGCCTCACGCCTTACCATTCATATGCAAGGAAGTAGAAACCTCTTAATTGTGTGAGTTTTTTGGTGCAGGATTGATGCTGTAGACTTTTACAGATCATAAGTAGCAGATATATCTTAACAACAACTGTTCATATTTTGGACGCCTTCTGGATTACTTTACAATGTAGAAAGTAGAAATCAGGAATGACCATGGAATTAGAAAGTGATCCCAAACTTTTGAGCGGTAGAGTATATATACAGTACACGTTTCGAAAAAAAATAAATAAAATTTGCCCTAGACGGGCATGGAACGATATCCCTTCATAGGACATTCTTAAAATACTTGGAAATTTTACATTTCAAGACTTTTTCCAAGAAATATTTTTTTATTTTTGTAATTTTTCCTCCCAAAATGGTTCATTGTTGCCATTTTATGTTGAAAATCAAGGTCAGTGAAGTTAGCATGTATGGTTAATCACCTGGGAACAGGGACTAGTTAATTATAAAATAATTTTTTCAAAATGTGCCATTAACTTTATCTGTGTTTTTCATATATGTTTTATATATATAAAACACACATAAAGTTAATGGCACATTTACTGAAACATAAAAATGTGCAAAAATACAACTGTACAAATGAAATACACACATAATTCTGATTCTTCACCCAATTAAGGGGTAACTTGACCTTAATTTTCAACATAAAAAGTACAACAATTACAAATAAAAATAAAACAAATCACAAATTTGGAATTTCAAAGTATTCCAGTGAATGCCATATAAAGGCTTAAATATAAAAAAAAATAGTTTAATTTATTTAAAAATATTTCCAAAAAAAAAAAAAAAAAACTCTACTCTACATGCACTCAGAAATCTGCAGTAACTGACAATCATATAAGATGAATAGACAAAGTGCAGAATAAATTCAGACTATTTAAAATATAAATTATAGACTATAGCTACACAAAACAGAAAAGACAGGAGGTATTCATAGAATGTCCTGCAGTGAGATCTTTTTCACACACACACACACACACACACACACACACACACACACACACACACACACACACACACACACTAGCTAATGAAGGCACAGTGGTAGAGAGCTTTGAGCTGTCAGATCAAACACACCTGACATATCCAGCTCTCCTTTTCTCTCTGTGAGGGAGCTGACCGTTCTCATTCTCGTTCTCCACAGCATTCCGTCTCCCACCCAGTAAATCACTCTCTCTTCCTCATCCTGCCTTCCCCTCATCCTGTCTGCTTTTTATCTTTCCATTTCCTGTCAAAATGTCCTTCTCAAACTTGTGAGTAGTGAGTGAGCGTGAATGTCTTTAGTCCTTTTATCAGAAGCATCTTTTTTTTTTTTTCAAAGATCTCTAACCATTTTCTTTGTATTGGAAAATAATCTGCTAAATTAATACAAACTCCAATCCCAAAACCATTTTTTGTTTGTTTTGTTTTATGTGCAGTTCTTTTGGAAAGTACAACAGTACCAAGTTACGCAGGTCTACAAATAACACAATCAATACAGAGGATTCTTCTAAAGAGTTATCTGATGATACCAACATACTGTAGTATTGATGACGCTGTACATTCCTGTAACCCTAAGTCAGACTACGAAATCATAATTAGAAAGCACTACATTCCCATTTCTTATAGGCATGTATGTTTACAATTTGTTCTTTATTGTCTCAGAAATAGATTTTAAATTTATTATTATTATTTTTTTAACTATACACTGCCTAGTGAAAAAAAAGGCAGAAGGGTCAAATTATTGGGCTGCATCAAGCAAATAAATCAACAACAAAAAAATTAATAGAGATCTCTTAAACACCTGGTGAAGATGCATGATAAAAAAAACATACAGTACAAACCATAGCTGTGTTTAATAGTGAAAGTAAGAGCATTTCCATCAAAACACACACACACACACACACACACACACACACACACACACACACACACACACACACACACACACACACACAC
>JAQMYL010000015.1:15259049-15276419 GCA_030014365.1 Clarias pachynema | reverse complement strand
ACACACACACACACACACACACACACACACACACACACACACACACACACACACACACACACACACACACAGATGCACAATTTGATGAGAACTTACAGGATTGGGACTAAACTGCTGTGTGGCCATATGAAAACTACTAACTTCTTAATGAGACTCATCAAAAAAAATGGGAGCATAGAGCATAAAGGTTGGACTTTGGAGCAATAGAAGAAGGTCATCTGGTCTGAAGAGTTCAGATTGACCCTATTCCAGATCAGTGGGTGTGTCAGGGTAAGATCATCATGCATAGGGCTCACTGTATAAGCCTCTTGTAGCCAGTGTTAGGATCTGGGGTTGCTTCAGATGGTCAGGTCCAGACTCAGCAACGTTATGTGGCAATAAAATGAAGTCAGCTGATGACCTGACTGTACTGAATGTCCAGGTTATCACATCTATGGAGGTTTTTTCCCCCTAATGGCACGGGCATATTCCAGGACTTAATAGTGAGAGTGGCTCTGGGTGCATGAGGCATCATTGGGGGTATGGGGGCATGAGGCATCATTTTCACACATGAACTGACCTCCACATTGTGTTGTGTAATCAAAGGCTAAAGGTCACTAAATGAAATCTTTGAGTGTTTGATTTTTTTTCAGGCTTTGTAAATTCCTAATAATAATAGTAAAAATAAAGTGAGTCTTTGGAATATTGTTAATTGCATAGTATATGCTGTATGTGTACAGTTAAGTCCAGAATTACTGGCATCTTCCAAGAGAATGAGCAACAATGTAGTATAAAGAACTACACATAATAACTTGCGTTTATTATAGAGTAGAGTTTAAAGGTCCTGTATTTTACTATTTCTTTAACAAGCTAGCTTAGGACTTAGAGCTCCCCAACATGTGTCTGTAGCTATTACAGCATTAACAGACACTCCAGATAATGAATTTTTTTAAACCTTAAAACAACCTTTTTTGAGTTTTATTGTTTCAGTGCCTATTTTAATTTTTTAATTAAAGTTTTTTTGCTTGTTTGTTTGTACATTCACAAACATTGGAGACTAATCAGAATGTCTAAAATTGAATAAAAAGTTAATTCTTTGCACAATAGGTCCCCTTTGAATCTTAAATGGGCGACGAATCAAACAAAATATACTTTAACAAGTACTTTGGGGGAAAAAAGAAATCCATGATGCAAGAAAGTTAGACACTTTTTCTTCTAGAGGTTACATAGTCTATCACAGGATGTCTAGACACAAGCTGAAATCTTTGGATAGACACTGGATGTGATGTCAGTTCATCGCAGGGCATCACACACACCATCTACTGATTGAGCTTGGGAGAAAAACTACGAGAGGAATCCCATATAGATCCAGGATATAATGCACAAAACACCCCACAGATGGTAACCTGAGCTCATGATCCAACACTGTATCATGGAACTGAATAAGCACTGCATTCAATTGAAGCCTAATCAAGACAAAGTGCTTACTGATAATAAATATCTTTGTTCATCTTCTATACTGCTTATCCTGTACACAGTCATGGGGGGCATGGAGCCTACAGTATCTCAGGAGACTTTGGGCATGAGGCAAGGTGCCAATCAATCGCTGGGCACTTACACACACACACCAAGCACAAGGAGAACATGCAAACTCCACACACACATACCTGAGGCAGGAATCGAACCCCCTAACCCTGGATGCTAACCACTAACCACCTGGTCATAAATAAATGAATGATAATGCTGTTTATTATCCCCATATTCTCAAAATGTCACTCCTCTGTTTAACTTTTCTCATTAATTTTAACAGGCCGTACATATGACACAAGAAATCAAGTAACCGAGCTGCTGGTACATAACTGACTGTCACCGAATCCCTTAGGCATTCGGAAACAGCCCAAAACCAAGACACTGTATCAAAATCCCCCATTTTTAGTCCACGTCTTCTTTCCAGCTGGCTGGTGCAGAGCATCATACTCCAGCTTTTATAGCATCGTCTCGCTCTTAATGACCTGACAGTGCCCGAGCACCAGCGTGTAAGATGAAAAGAGCACAACTCAAGCTCTTCATTAACGAGGCTTTTAACAAGGAGGACTTGGCATTGCATGGTAATTACAGATGACAAAGCGAGCAGGCAGAGATCAGCGAGGCAATTCTCACCACTTAATCGACCGGGACACACATACGCATACACAAACACGTGAAACGCATAAACACAGGCTGACGCGATGCACACGAGTGCCGAGTTTCACCTGTGCAGTGTCGGAGGTGTTATATAAACACGGATTATTCGTGACAACAAAAAGTACATTGACCAAAAAAAATCGAGGTGTGAGCATTGTGTTTGCTTAAAATAGTGCTATGTGTACGTGTGACAGAGGCAGAGAGAGTGAGAAAGGCCTACTTACTGTATATGTGCTTGTTTAAGCAAGCTAAGTACTCATATGTCCCAAGTGCTCACAGCTTTCCTTGAATGTCCTGTCTATTATAAATTCTCAACCACCCATTTTTTCCCTCTCTCTCTCTCTCTCTCTCTCTCTCTGTAGAAGTGGCAGTGTGTGGAGGACTCCACCGGGAAGCTGAGACTATATAAGTGCAAAGGCATGGCCAGCCTTTCTGCAGTAAGGAAACCGGTGTCCAGCACAAAGCCCCAGTTTTACCAACGCACTCTCAGCGCCAACGCTAAACCTAACACAGAGCCTGAAGAATGCAACTGTGACTTCAGCAACTACAGGCTTGAGACAATGAAGAAAAAGACTCTGCTGTCCAAAAAAAGTAAGCAATCAACAGAATTCAATGCATAATATAAAGATCACATCCATACTTTTTGGAAGGTTGTGTTCCATTTCATATGAGGAAATCAGCACCCAAGATGTATTTAAATAGCTTTTCCAATTGATTAAACAAAGAGGATCGAGGAGGTTTGATATGCATACTAACAAATCAGTCCGTGCAATCCACATTGAACAAATACAACCATTTGCATTTTGTTAGAATAATGCATGTGGTGCATAACTTCCAAATTCATCGGAACAATTTGCATGATTGCGTTTTTTTTTAATGCAGTAGCCATATTTTACGTCTAAATTATTATTACTGTAGGAGGAATTTGGTCAAAAAGCTGATGCGCATGCACACACTGATTACATGCATACAGTATTTGTCTTCTAGTGTAAATATATACGAGTTGTCATTTATATGGCTGTGAGAAATTAATTTCACACGGAAAAAAACACCCTCTTTGTCTAACACACATTATAGTTTAGGACTACAGTAGATGGCAGGATGTTCAAGCTTTAGGCAGATTTCTGAGATTTTTCTTTTTTTTTTTTTTTGCAGTAATAATATAACCACTCTGAACTCATTTTCATAATTAACTCTGTATAGTTATCTTTGGCGACTTTGGAGAATTTAGCATCAACTGCCAAAAAAAAAATAAATAAAGATAATTGATGCACTCTCTTTCAATTAAGCGATTCAATTCAGCTGTGTTTAAATCAAGAGGGATTATATTTACAGTAGTAGAGGTGTGCTGACTGTGTCAGCTTCTCGTTTACCCCTAACGACTTCTTTTCTGCTTGCTTAGCATCTGTGTGCCTGATTTTAAGCTAAATAAAATCCAGTTCAGCTCCAGTTTTTTTTTTTTACCCATTTTGTGTACACTATTTTAAGCATGAGGTGTATGGTGGCACAATATGTCTGTGTGGCATAGGAAAGTTCTCCACTTTCCCACAGGAGGACTGAGTACCGTAAGTTCTTCCTAAGTGTGTGAATGCGTATCCCATCATTTCACACTGGCATCCCGTCTAGGGTGTATTCTCACCTTGTGCCCGGTAAACCCTGGGACAAGCAGTGGATCCACAATGATCAGGATCAAGTGGTTAAGGAAGATGAATGCCATAATGGATGTACAAATATATTCAGAGTAATCTATTCTGTGTGGTAATAGTGAATGTCACTGTGCTACTATTGAGGTAATCACGATCTCAAGGCTTCCGGTGGTTCTGGTAGGCAAGGTGTATTTTTATATAGTTCACGGTATTTTTCAGTATTTTTGTGGATGTAGTGAAAAGTATGAGGGGCGTTCAAGTCAAACTGAGACCTGATGAAATTTCTCATGAATGAAGGTATAAAACCGAGTGACATTTACAAAAGACTTCAAGCGAAGTATGATGAAGAGACTCGTAGCTGCAGTAAAACATTTCAATGGTGAAGGCGTTTTAAAAAGGCCTGAAGTGGAACGGCTGAAAACCTTGAAAATGGACGGATAACTTGTCACCAACTTGCGGAAGAGATGCATATACCTATGAGAATTGTACACACCAAAACCACTTGAACATATCAGGAACTTGGCTGGGAGTTATTGCCACATCCCCTGTATAGTCCTGTACAGTCCCTCTCTCCATTTCCACATTTTTGTGTCATTAAAGGAGTTCCTGGGAGGCCAGTGATTCAGATGTGAAGTAAGCAATCCAATCATGGCTTCAGCATGCTAAGAAAAACTTTTCACCTCGATGGTATCCAAACACTAGTAAAACGTTAGAATAAGTGCATTAATGTAGCAGAGGATAATATAGAGAAATAAAGGTCGTTTTTTTTACTCTCATGACTGTGTTCTGTTATTCTTCACAACCAAAAGTCTCAATTTGACTTTAACTCCCCAAGTACATTGTCAGTGTTTTCATGTTTGTATAATAAAAATTGCTTAGCATAAAGGTATAGCATAGTTTTGCTGCAAAGCTCATTACCTTAAATGGTTACGCTCAGCACAGCATGATAGTGGATAGTTCAATTAGTTTATTTTAATGTGTTTTATTAAACCATGTGTGCTATACTTGCTGGTTATGTTTTGCTCCGTCATGCTCTATTGATTAGCGTAGCTTTTTAAACTAGACTGAAGGGAAAGTAGTACTGTCATGCCCACAAAGTATCATCTTACCCAGCCACCGTACTGCTAAAAATATCTACAAAACAAAAACAACCACACTTAGTTTATACAAAGTGGGATATAAAGTAGTTGCACGGTTATAAAAGCTAAGCTCAGTCTTTCCCACATGCCTTTCTAGCTTTAGCACTTTCTCACTTCCCAGGGAGACACCACTGTCAATCATGACACCTAACTGTATGCAGTTCTGAACAGGCAGTAAATACTGTAGTTAGTTTTGTATGGATAAGTAGCAGTACATTAATGTAGGGACATTATGTAGAAATCTTTTTTTTTAATAATAATAATAGTTTAAGCCAGGGCAATATGGTGGCTTAGTGGTTGGCACTGTCGTCTTGCACCTCCAGGGTTGTGTGAATGGAGTTTGCCCATGTTCTCCCCATGCTTGATTGGTTTCCTCCAGGTACTCCGGTTTCCTCCCACACTCCAAAGACATACAGATTAGACTAATTGGCGTTCCCAAATTGCTTGTAGTGTGTGAATGTGAGTGTGTTTATGTGTGTGTGCCCGGTGATGAGTTGGCACCCTGTCCAGGGTGTACCCCACCTTATAGCCTAAGTCTCCTGGGATAGGCTCAAGACGCCCAGCGACCCTGTAGACAGGATCAATCTACAAAGACAATGCGTGAGTGGGCTAACTAAATGCAAGAATGTACTTGAAAGATGATACTTCTAGTTGTCCCACCATAAGTTTTGGGGGGGCAAAGCTTTGTGGTCATGGGTGGTCATTAAAAATGATATCATGTAGTCAGAGGGTTAAAGTGTAAGCAGTTCAGAGGATTTTTCAATCAGGTTTAAAATCTCAAATATCACAACATATCAAGTGCGAGTAGCCTGGAATCAACTGTGAGAAGAAAAATAAACAGATAATAAGAGTGTGAGGGCAAACCATGGGAAATTATCTCTGCTATCATTTGAATGAAATAGCAAGCTGCTGTTGTTTGGAGCACTCAACTGGAGTCCCCTGTTTCCTCCCACCTCCCAAAATCATGCTGGTAGGTGGCTACGATAAATTGCCACTAGGTGTGAATGAGTGTGTGAATATGTGTGTGTGTGCATGGTGCTCTGCAATGGACTGGCAGCCCGTTCTGGGTGCATTCCCACCTCGCTTGCTGAAGATAAACTGAAAAGTGAATGAAAAGTCAGCAATTAAAGAAATTGTTGTATGGAAAAAGTTAACATTGATATTAAAATCATGAATGGGCTGAATCTGAGATTTCCTAAACACTTGGTGAAGTTGCATCATAAAAAACAACAGAAATTACAACCATGTGTCATAGTTAAAGTAAGAGGATTGGGACTAAACAGCTGTGTAACCATAAGTGAGATTAATCAGAAAACGGCTTCAGTTTGCTAGGAAGCAAAAAGAGCAATGAAAAAGGTCATGTGGTCTGATGAGTCCAAATTGACCCTATTCTAGAAAGCAAGCTCAGGAAGCAATGCACCCGTCATACATACTGTAGTGGCCACTGTAAAAGTCTCTAGAGGCAGTGTTATGATCTGGGTTTGCTTCAGTTGGTCAGGTCTAGGCTCAGCGATGTTATGTGGCAATAAAATGATTTTCAGCTGATGACCTGAATCTACTGAATGAGCAGGTTATCACATCTGTGGAGTGCGTACCATAATTAAAGTCAAAAAGGTGTTAGATTTTTTTTGGCCAGGCAGTATATCTTAATAAACTGTACAAAAAAGATGCTAAATGAAATTTTTCATTTTTACAATTGTTATGATGAGCAATATTTTTAATTTTACACAATAACTTTCAGTGTAATAGGGAACTGGGTGAAGAGGCAGCAAGGAAATTTCCACCTCATTAAAAAAAACACACACATTTTGAAATCAAAGCCTGCAGTAATTAAATAAAAATGACTACACACATGAAAACAGAAGAAATATGTTTCAAATCAATTTGAAGACTTTTATTAAATTTAATGATACACACACTCACTCTCTCACTCACTCATCATCTATACCGCTTTATCCTGTGTACAGAGTCGCAGGGGGGCCTGGAGCCTGTCCCAGTAGACTTAGGGCACGAGGCGGGGTACACCCTGTATGGGATGCCAATCCATCACAGGGCACACACACACACAATTTGTATGCACCTACGTACATTGGTTCCCATTATTATGACTTGTTTTGTAATCTTGAAATAGCCTTTTCTACTGTTAACAGAATTATAGTTCAATTAAGAAAATGGGGAAGATAGTGATGATTACCTGATAATCCTGGCCAAGTCTAGACAAAACGTTACTCTTACAGCTGTTAAAAAGAAAAGTCAGCAAAATATTAATAATCTGATAATACCTGGAACTTGTCCGGTCAAAAATGTAGCAAATATTTGCTATTTATTCATATATTATTTATATATGTATGTCTATTTATTTTTGTATACTTGTATATATTTCAGTTTCTCAAGTGATGATTTCATAATAGACTTTTTATTAATTAAAAAATAGAATATCTTTTTCTTCTTTGTCAGACTACACAGGAAAAAAATTTCTGAGTGTCAGAAGAACGATCTCTCCGTTAATGTGGTTACAGTGTGTGTTTGGTTATGTGTTATGCACACTACTATAGAGGCAAAAAGACAAATTTACAAGAAAGCATTACAGCTGTACATAGAGAGATGTGTGGCCTTCTGTAGCGTCCACTCACGCCTACTTCATCTCTCCGTGATGCTCCCCTGCCCTCTAGTGGATGAGGGTTGACTTCCTTCCTGAATGTCTAGCAGTGTTCACTGAGCAGATTGAATTTAAGTTACGGTCTTAAACATTCTTCATCACTCATCTAAGATGCTTCATCGTTACCTTTTAAAGTGGTGGTGAGAATTCCCCTGGGGAGATTCCCACTCATGATGCAGTGACATAGCTGAGATAGTGAAATTCCTTCAGGAATAAACCACAAAGCTGGTCGTCACAGCTAATTAGGATGAGACATTACAGAATGACCTGGGTTACACACTCGCACGTATGTGTTTGGCAGAAATGAAGACCCTGAAAAGCTACTCCAGGAACCGTTACGCTCGCTCGCTGTCTGTGGAGATAGATGGAGATCTATATGCAGTGGATCTGGATGGAGAATTCTCACCAGTCAACATCAGAAACTTGAGCCATGCCCACCAGGAGGAGGAGGTGTTCAGCGGGATGGGTGCAACTGCTGAGCCGCAAACCAGCAACAGCCTGACATTGCCCTCATCTATTAAAGTCACGCACAGGTAAGATGTAAGGTGTTTGTGTGTGTATGTGCGTGTGTGTGTGTTTTTACAGCAGGCTCTAAATGGTCCAAAGAAACAAACCACTACCAGGTTTAACAAAAAAAAAAAATAATGCTGTACTGTATTTAAAATGAAGCAATTTCACAGCTTTTTTTTTTTTTCATTACAGAATTCGCATGAAAGTCTCTCTGTGAATTAGTGTGAAAATGGCAGGGTATGTGTAATATCAGGAAAATTAAACATTGTAAAGATGAAAGTACACATCCAGGTTCATTAGCTATTCTATCCTAGACATTTAACAATTACTTCACTAGAAAGATCTACTGCATATAGACTCACACTGGATATTTGCCAGAAATGAAGATGCTAGAATTTCAGTGTTATTTAGTGTTATTTACTGTATTTACTGCACTTATTTAGTAAGTGCTTTTTTAGCACTTAGTTCATAATAACCAAATCTTCATTTATTGTGTAATTATTAAATATTTCCAAAATCTGCTAGAATCATATCAGTCCAAAGCTTCTGCAATAAAGTTATGATTTGTAATACTGTCATGCAGTGGTGTACTGTATAGCACTTCAGGCTTCTCTCTACATTTTTCAGCCCACAAATGAACTCCAGCACAAAGATCTGCCTCTTTTTGGTTGAGATCTATCCATCTGTTTTTACAAAATGACTTACTAGGTTTTGTTCGCAGGTGTTCTATCCTGGCCAACGATACAGTGAAGTGCGACGTAGGACTGTACAAATCACTGCAGGCCTGGAAAGATCATAAACTCCACATCGATCATGAGGTGAGCAAAACATAGAGCATAAATACACACTGTATACCCACGTTCTTCCCAAACAGTACACACTCTCAGACATTCGTAATGGAGGTTCCATCCCCTCAGATTGAGACACTACAGACGAAGATTAAGAACCTTAGAGAGGTCAGGGGGCATCTGAAGAGGGTGAGGCCCGGGGACTGTGACTGCAGCAAGTACATGTAAGAGTGACAAGCATAATGCATAATTGTACACCTGTTCCTGACTCCTTATATGCAGTATTAAGTATTATATTATATGCAGTATAATTATTTTACTTATAGTACTGTGCAAAAGTCTGTTGCACATACAAAAATATGGCATAAGCATTAGATGTTTTTGGAAACATTTCTGCATAAAAGAAACTTCTAAAAAAAAAAAAAAAAAGGGCAATAAAGAGTAATAAAATAAACAGTCAATATTTGGAGTGAAAATTCATTGCTTAGAATCAGGAGTTTTAGACACAGATTTGTGCAGTTTTATAAGAAAACAGCTGTTAGGTTTTACTGAGCTTGCTGGAGAATATGAGTTCTTCTGGTAACTTTGTCACTCTCGCTCTTTCTATTTTTATGCAAATCCCAGGAGCGTACATTAAGTTTTTTGTTTCTATATTTCTTTCTTTACAGCCGTGCATATATTATCATTTTTAAGTTACATATGGAAATACTGAATAACATATATAACAAAATTGGTACAGCATATAATATGGTGCCTAAGACTTTTGCACAGTACTGTATATATACTGTATATTTATATAAAATTTTAATTGCATATTCTCTGATATGTTTCAGCTACAAGTCCAAGTTCAAAAATAAGCTGAGAAAATATAAAACAGACAGCATGCATCCATTCAGGTAAGCAACAAAAATCTGTGTGTGTGTGTGTGTGTGTGTGTGTGTGTGTGTGTGTGTGTGTGTGTGTGTGTGTGTGTGTGTGTGTGTGTGGGCGGGAGTGTTTTGCATCTGCATGAGGTAAGGTATATAGATAAGTACTGTAACTTGAACTACATTCACTAACACAGGTTTATGTTTGGTCCTTATTATTTTGAGCACTTCTGTTGGAGTTTGTGAATGCTGTATGTAAAAAAAGTCAAAATTGTCAATCAATTAATAATAATAATAATAATGATAATAATAATAATAACATGCATAATGGAAATGTGTTTGGGGCAGATGGCATTTCCCAACTGTCATATCAATCATGACGACACTGGCCAATCATAGTCATCTATGAGCGTATGGCAAACTAAAGGGACAGATAGTGCTTTCCTCTGCGTTTGCTGTCCAAAACCTTGCATAAGCAGCAATCGTCTGGTGTCACGTGTCTCAAATGAAGCACATGATATTCTTTCACCTCATCTCTTCTAGCCACTTTTTTACTTGTTTTTTTTAATGGTATTTTTCAATCACTCAAGTTTTGAGCATCAGAGAATTCAATTAAGGATTAGATATCATAGTGAGGAAGAGATCTAATTTGTTCAATGCATTTTGTACAACTAGCTGTATTAGCATTCAAAACATTTGCTTGAGAAATTAGTAAAAAAAAAAAAAGTTAGTTCTGTTAGTAGTAGCTTATTTTTTCCCTATGTTTATTAGTTCCTTTGTGAAAGACACGAATTTATCATCAGTAAATAATAATAATAATAATAATAATGATGATGATAATTGTTTGATTGTGTGTATTTGAGTGTCTATCGGTGGATTTAACATGTTGTCTCTGCAGAAAAGCCCAGGAGAAGGATAAGAAGGCGTGGCTGATGATGGAGCAGAAGCGCAGGAAGAAGCTCAGGAAGATGTTGAAGCGCCTGCGTAACAATGACACATGCAGCATGCCAGGCCTCACCTGCTTCACACATGATAACCAGCACTGGCAGACTGCCCCCTTCTGGACCTGTATGCCTGACACGCAAACACACACAAACACACGCGTCTTTAATTAGTGACTGCTTGAACATTTTACTCATGGCCATGTTTTCTTGATTACAGTGGGGTCTTTCTGTGCTTGCACCAGCGCCAACAACAACACGTACTGGTGCATGAGGACCATCAACGAGACGCATAACTTCCTGTTCTGCGAGTTTGCTACAGGCTTCCTGGAATACTTTGACCTTAATACAGATCCATACCAGGTCAGAATTTGGGCACAATATAAAAAAGGAAGTTATAAACATAAAATTGAACTCTAATACACAAGAATTGCTAAAGTAAAGGATAAGAATTAATATTTTTTGGCACAAACACAGATTGATTTGCTTTGTGCTTTTATACCATGTATATAAGGGTTATACCAAAAGAAAGGCAAAAGTGGGCATGGGTCAATGAAATTGCACATGTTGTTAAAGTATAACTTCCTCTGTAAAAGTAGTTCTCCTTTAGCTCACTAGGAGTTCTCAACCCCAGTGTTGGAAGAACAACTGCTCTGTATATTTTCATGCTTTCTCAGCTCCCAGCAAACCAGATTTAACTATTCAAGTTGGTGTTATAGTATAAAGCAAGGAAAGCATGAAAAAATATCATAAATGTTATTGATGGATACCAAATTGTTATTGATGGATTTTCATAATGTCAGCACTTGGACAAAGTATTACTTTACCGGTCATTGACACAGTTAATAGAAACACACTTTTTGTCATTGCGCACTTATTCATGCATTCCCCCAACACCCCCCACCCCCACCCCTGGTCCTGTGGGTACTCCAGTTTCCTTCCTCAGTCCAAAAACATGTTGATTAGGCTAATTGGTGTTCCGAAATTGCCCGTAGAGTGTGAATGAGTGTGTTTGTGTGTGCCCTGTGATGGATTGGCACCCCGTTCAGGGTGTACCCCGCCTTGTGCCCTAAGTCGATATAGACGCCCTAAGCGATATAGACCGTGAGTGAGCAAAATGTAAATAGGCAAAGGGGCGAGCTGTAAGTGTATAAATATATTTACTGTAGACACTTTGCTAGGCAAATATTAAATTTTACACTGTATGAAAAGTGTGTTATGGTTTGCCTGCTCAGAGCTCTGACCTCCACCCCAATGAACACCTTTGGGATGAATCAGAAAGCAGACCTTCTCATCCAGCATCAGCGTCTGACCTCACTAAATTCACCCACAGCCATGCCCCAAAATCTAATGGAAAGCCTTTCCTGAAGAGTTGAGGCTGTAATAAGAGAATGTTCAAAAGGCACTAACGGGTGCGATGATTACAGTAGGTGTTCAGAAACACTGGTTCAAATAGTGTACATGTACACTACTGTCTCACTCCTGTTAGCTAAGAACAGGTATCTGAAGCTAAAATGGGCACAAATACTGGACAATTGAACCTTGTGAAAAACATCAACCATCACCTTTTTTTTTTTTTTTAAATCCTCAGCTGCTCATTTGAGTCTATAGAAATTTTAGCCAATCTGCCTCCAACCACAATGTTGTGAGAGAGTTTTTTCGTCCACTCTTGTGGCTGTCCAGAGGTTGTCACAGAGTTTAGGTTTTGAATTACTTATGGTATGAACAATACCAACGATAATCATCCATATTAAATCTAAGGAACTTATCTTGCATTCTACCATCATGCAGCTTTTACTAATTTGACTGGTTTTAACTGTGACTTGCTTGCATGGGTCTTTCTCAGCTTGCTCAATTTCATGATCTGAATCGAAGAAATGTGCCCAGTGCAGGAGGATTTTGTGCAGGAGGATGGGCATTACTCAAGGTCATGACTAGATGCTTCTCTGATCATGCATAAGTGACAGAGTGTTACACTGAAGGAGACATTGTTTATTCTGGAACGTTTCCTTGTTTACATTATTATACACACACATATATTTGAGCATAGATGCAATATTAATTATTAATACAGTACAGCCAACACATATAAACTCCATTTATTCCATTTACTCAATAAACAACAAAATTCTGTCTCAACCTCTAGATGTCTTTTCAAGAATAAATGAATGTTTTACTCACAATAATGAAAGATGAAGTTAAAGAGATATAATCGGATAGACTCTATTAGTCAACCATAACTCATGAGATGAAAATTGTCTCTTCAGTGAACTCCGTAACACGAAGTCAGACATATGTCCTAATATGCAATGCCAGTCATACAGTCTTGCGTTTGTGTGTTTATAGTTGATCAACGCAGTAAACACACTGGATCGGCACGTTCTGAACCAAATGCACGTTCAGCTCGTGGAGCTGCAAGGCTGCAAGGGCCACAAACAGTGTAACCCCCGCATACGCAATATGGACCTGGGTGAGTGACACACACATGCTAATGCATGCACACACACTCACGCAGATACATGACTACACTCACTCAAAGCTGAGATATGTGCTGGATAATCAAATTGCTATCAGACTACACCCAGTGCTCGCCCTCCATACCAGTGGTGCTGAGAGTACTATTCCCACGTCTTCGTCATCCTCATCCTCACATGACCCCGGCCCTGCCTTGCTTTCTGTTCTCTGTTTTCATGCAAACAGACCTTCTCATGTTAAGTACCCGAGCTGCTCTGCTGCTAAAGTCAGGTGTCTATTAATAGCGTCCTGCGAAGACGAACCTGTTCTCGTGTGTTTCTTCATGACTGCTGATTGTTGCAGTACGCAATGAGGTTCATTAAAATCCATAATAATTTGTCAAATAAGAAAAATGTCAGACAGCTTACGTTGCTATATCTTGTTTTAAATATACAGTATTTATTCTCATTGCCTACTGAACACAGCAGAAGTCAGTTTCATTGACATGTTAATTTGAAAGAAATAACTATTAATTATTAGGTATTAATCAAAGCAGCAGCTAATATACTGTAGTCTACAATAGTAGTACAAGCTGAATATAACAAGAAGCATGTGCAGTAAATAGGCCAGTCAGCTCATTATTTTACAAAGGAGTGTGTGCGTCACTTTAACTTTATCTGTCTTTCCGCTCTCTAACTAATGATATTGTCTCTTCTTCAGGAGGCAAAGAGAGAAGCAGCTATGATGAATACAGGTATCTTCGTTAAATGAATTCATGACTTGAGTAGAGTAGTATGACACTAACAGATTGGTATGATTCAGACTGAGCGTCTGCTAGAAACAGCATTGATTTAGCCAACAGTTTGCTTGCATTGATGAATGCAGAGTGGTTAACGAACACAACACACCTTAACAGTTTGAAAACAGGCTACACATGTTAGATATATGCCAGTAGTAAAATAAAGGAGAAGACAGATTTTAAATTAGAATTTTATTTATTCTGTGGGTTTCCTCTGGTAGTCTGGTGTCATTACAACCATTATGATAGTAGGGGGATTAGCGACAGTAAATTGTCCCTACAGTAGGTGTGAATGGTGCCCTGTAAAACCCCTTACGGAAAAAAAATATATGGCAATATATTGTAAAATATGATGGAATATATTAAATAATACATTTCCTGTGCATATTGTATAATAAAATAATAATAATATATTCAGTCAAATTCAATATATTATGAAGTATATAGTTGAATATAAAATTACATACATTATGACATGCATTTGAATATATTTTAATATATAATATTAAATATATATAAATAAATAAATATATGAAAAGCGACATTTCATTATGTATTTTTCTAAATATTGTAATATATCAATATAATATATTATTCTGTATATTGTGAATATATTTTTGAATATGAATATCTTTTTTTCTGTTAATTAATAATTAGTATCAGTTAGTCTATAAATGAGGAATATTAACATTATAAAATCTTTTCATTTTACCAGTAGATCAGAACACTAAATCATTTAATATATAGAGAAATATATTTTCTTTGCGTAAGGGACACTGGTGTATTTCCCACCTCACCCGCAGCATTCCTGGATCCACCCACCTGACCAACATAAATGGTTCCCTGAATATGAATTAATTGAGGACTAAACTAAAAAGCCTATTATAGATGGAGTATTTAAAAAAAAGGATGCTATTAAATTTTCATTGGTACAATTGTTATGAAAAACAATATTATTATTTAAAATAAGTTTTAAATTCAATTCCATTGAATTAAATTAAATGCAATAAATTTTTTATATGATTGCTGATATAAAGAGATTTTTTTTTATTAATGGTTATTAATGGTTTATAGGGAAACATTTCAGTCTTCCACTGGACTGAATATTCTCAGTTTTTTATGTCTAGTTGGGACGTTTTGGCATTTATTACACTGTCTTCTCCTTTGTTTTAGTTCCATAGAGGGCATTACACTGCTCTCTCTCTCTCTCTCTCTCTCTCTCTCTCTCTCCCTAGTTCTGTCTCTCTGTCTCTCGTCTCCTTGCATGTTCTCTCTGGCCGCTGAGATGTTACATGTTAAAGCTTGCAAGCCTTCTGATTGGCTCTCCTTGGTCATCTGCTTGACTTTGGGTGGCAGAGTAACACTGTTTTATCATTGCTTGTGGCATTAGGCAATTTCAGCGTCGCAAATGGCCCAAAATGAGGAAGTCTGCCTCCAAATTGCTGTGAGTTTGGACTGTTCTGCTTCTTCACCTTCCTTTGGGATATGAGACCACTTAACCACCGCCAAGTCGAAATCATCTTTTCCCTTTCCTCTTATTTGACCTAAGTTTTCTTTGACTTGCTTTCCTATCTGCTTGTTTCAGAGAAGGATTCTTGCATTCTGTCTGCATGGATATTTATATATTTTTTTCTTTTTACCCAGACTGCTGTTCTGTTTTTTTGTTTTTTTTGTTGTTTTTTTGCGCCATTATAGGGGTAGATGTACCTCCTTCATTTCTCAACTCATCAACAAATCACTTATGACACTTCTCTGGTTCTTTAGGGGACTGCCTGGAGCATTTATATGCCTTTATTCCTCTCTCTGGTCATGTGCCTGGTTTATTTCTCTCATCACTGTTTTGCTTAATTTGCTCCATATTGAACCTGTGAACATCAATCCATTCCATCCAGGGCATGTCTGTAATCTTTCTACATTAACGTTTTTATACTGAGAACCTTTCTGTTTCTAAAGTCAAACAGCAAATGTAAATTTGTGTGTGTGTGTGTGTGTGTGTGTGTGTGTGTGTGTGTGTGTGTGTGTGTGTGATTTGCCTACATAGAGGGCAGATTTGGGAAGGATGGGAAGGATAAGGACGAGGCAGAAAAGAGTCAATTTCAACCCTTGTACACACTCGATGAGCACGCCTACGATCTTGACCTCAACTTCACCTTGAGCCTGGAGGACTGGGCCCACTTCAGCCGCTCCGTGGACCACACATACACGTTTCTTAGCAACCATAACCGGCCTTGCCCACGTGACCTGGCGGGAGTGGCCAGAGGAAGGGACTGTGGCCTTCTGTCCTCTGCCAGTGGATCGGTTTCAGTCGTCTACCTTACTACTCTGGCCACTCCTGCATTGTTGCTGAGGGAGGCGGGGACAGAACTTCTGAGAGAGGCTTTGGGATTGAGAACAGAGACGCACCTCTCTGCCTCAGCCCCTCCCACTTCTTCTTCTCCTCCGTCCGCACGTTTGGGCTCCTCAGAGGACATAGTGAATAAGCCAATGTGGAGTGGACGAACAGAAGAGGAGAAGAGAGAAGGAGAGAAGGAGAAGAAGGAGGAGGAAGAGGACACTGCTGAGTATGACGAAGAGGAGGTTTTATTAAGAATAACGGAGGATCGGCACCGCCCACTGTGACTGCAGCTAATTCCAGGTCTCTGTCGGACTTTCTGTAGGGGCCTGCTGTCGTTGCCTCATTCCTCAGAGAAGACTCTTAACTTTCAAAGGAAGTGTACAGAAGTTTACCTTTAGCCTACAACCAACCTCTTTCTCTCCTACCTCTCGTTCTCTCGTTCTGCCTCTTCGGTCCACGTCAGTCTTCCGCATCAGCCACAGCCTCCAGGCTCAGTTTCTTTTCAGTATGTCTGTCTGTCCCTCTTTCAAATCTGTCCATCATGCTACATAACTAATACTACAGAGATCAGCAAGGCTTCAAAAAACACGCTTCTTCATCAAACATTTGGTAGGTGAGGTTGTGGGAGTGATGAGAAAGTTACAAGTGGAAGAAAGTTGACTTATTCGGGACTGAGTTTTGTGTTGTGGAAAGGTGTTGTTTTTTTTGTTTTGTTTGTTTTTTTTTTTTTTTTTACTTCTGTAAGTGCTGAAGGTTGTGCGTATGTCTCCACTGCACAGCTTCAGACCATGTGGCACATTCCCTCTTTCTCTATTTCTTTCCATAACTGCCTCAATGTCCAACAACACTTTAACTGATATCCAGGCCAACCTCGAGGCCATGCTACTAAGACACATGTTAAACCCTTATGTTCTGTTTATGACAGAACGGCCCGTTGAAAAATGATAGAACCACAATATATTTGATTTTTACATCTGACTGAACCAGATGCAGTTGAAATGCATTTTTAATACCGAGGTCACGTGCAAGCCTTTTTTAACTTGAGAGTAACAAGGAGCAAGAAGGAATTA
>JAQMYL010000015.1:15209971-15221322 GCA_030014365.1 Clarias pachynema | reverse complement strand
TAACTAGCAAATCTGTTTTCAAACAAAATTTACTGTGGTTTTACTTATGCATATATTATTTTATTATACAAAATTACTTTATTTTAGCTGTTTATCTTAACAACTGAATATGTCAGTGTATTTTTTTATACACACACACACACATCTCTCTCTCACACGTTGTGGGATTATGGATAATCGTCTCTCATGCTTAGTCTCAGTGCGCGTGGGTCACTCGTATAGTCAACATCCGTGTGCACAAATACTGTCTACTATAATATTGTGACCATAATATTTTTTTTAATTTTCTGTCCAAGTGTTTTGACTGTTCTTTAGTAACTGTACTGCAACAACAGCCTGCGTGAAGGAAAGAAAAGTTAAAATGTCTGTAGCAGTGCGGGAGATCAGTCTGTTTAGAGGAGTGTGTGTGTGTGTGTGTGTGTGTGTGTGTGAAAGTCGTCCTACACAGTAGCCCCCCTTGCTCCTGCTCCCTTCTTCCAACGTCTAACACCAGTTCTTTTCAAAGGTGAAGTGCAGGTTAATTTGTTTTATTTTTACTTTATATGTTGTATTAATTTTTTTTATATAAATAGTTTTGGGTTGTGGGAGAGTTTCCATTATTTCTTATGGGGAAATTCACTTTGATATACAAGTGTTTTGATGTACAAACACACTTCCAGAATGAAATATGCTTGCAATCCAAGGTTTAACTGTATAAATATGATAATATCTTTTATCTTTTATCATATTATCTTTTCAATGATTTTCTTATTTTCTTTTTGTATTTACACATCAGAAGCAGATGAGGTGATTTTAAATCTAATTTTTAAAAACTAACTCAGTTTGTGTGCACACCTATACAGTCTCTCATGATACACGTTGTGTATCATAGATGTCGCCGCAAAAATCAAGATATGTATTTTGTCATATCTTGCATCTCTACTTTTCCTCACAGAGGTTGCTCACCTTGCTGAGCGGCTTCGTCTACACCGATGACAGACAGTCATTCCGAGTCAGGAAGATACAGGTGTGCGTGACGACACTGAAGGAAATGAAAGCTGTAGTACTACCTCTCTGCTCGTTCATTCACAACTTTCAGAGTCAGTTAGTTTTCCAAGCAAACAGAACATGGCAGCACATTGGCGGTTTTACTTACCCAGGGGCTACATAATGATTTATGACTTGTCAGAGTCATAACCCAGCCTTGACAGAGAAAAGAAACTGTAAAAGCCGGTCACACCGGAATAAACTAGACGAGCGTTCTAGACTCCTTAAAAATATCATACATTATACGTAAAGATTACAAAATATATATTGATGCCCTTTGCAGGTCTAATAGTAATACATTGTGTGTGTTTGTGTGTGTGTGTGTGTGTGTGTGTGTGTGTGTGTGTGTCGTAGTGTGACAGACAGTCCTCCAGTCATGTCATTTTCATGTTAGTATAGATTTATGTTTTAACGTCTCTAACGTTCCATGGCGGATACATTAATTTTAAATGTTGACTGATGGATATAAAAAACCTATAATAAATGAATAAATAGTAAATAGTAAAGATATTTATATTAGAATCTTGGATTGAACGTAACTTCTCGCGGTCTGGGAACGTTTTGCAAGATGAGCAAAATTTTTTAATAAATTTTACCTTGATAAACGAGCGAGGTCTTGATATACGAGTAGTACGCATGTTCTTTGTCTGCCGAGCGTCACATGATCACAGCTGAGCCAATGGGTCTCTCTCTATCGCACACTGTGGGATTATCAGGAGATAACTTTCAATGTGGTCAGATCAGGCATTCACTCAGATTATAGACAGACAGACAGATGCACACACACACACACGCACACACACACAGTACAAAACATGCACTATTTAACATCTGACCGCAAAATAAAACAAAACAGACGCAAATTCATGTGATCCTGTGCCATGTATTTTAGTGAGTGGGTGGGCAAAAAAATAATTGCTTCACGTCCATTACAGTTTAATCTGTCTGCGAGACCACCAGCTGTGTGTGTGTGTGTGTGTGTGTGTGTGTGTATGAATCATTCATTCATTTTGAAAAACTTATCACGAACATGGAACAGTTATATTTTATAAGTTCTGCTGAGTCTAAAACATTAAAAACAAGCACAAAGTCCGCACTAAAGTGACTAACAATAGGCTCCTAACAGTTCTACTGTGTGATACAGGTTTTTTAGTGCCACACAAGTGTCAGTTTTTGGTCTGGTTTTCATATTTGGTGCGTGAAACTAAAAGCATGAACTGGTTTTAATAGGAAGATGTTGCATATTTTTCTACTAATTAAGACCGAGTGTTTTGGGTTCTTCATGATTGCTCAATTCTCTGATTCTTTGATTCTCACTGGAACCAAACCTATCACCTAACACTAGTTTCCAGTTACACAATAATGTTGGAAAATCTGTACTATCATCCGGCCTTCTGGCAACTGACCTCTTAGGCAACTTTCTAAATCATCCCCTATTGAGTTGAATAGGATGTGGAGTAGCCATGGAGATTTGTGTGAAAGACATCACACTGTGCTTTTTTTATTTTTTGGATATAACAGTCAGTGAAAGTTCAAAACAAGACAAGATGGGTTGCGTTGTTTTAGCTTCTTATTAACTTTGATTTGAACTGTGCCCAGGAACGATTGCTCCCACCTCCACCACTGGACGGCGTTCCCATTATTATTTTTCCATATCTGATTCAATCCGTGACTAAATATGCTGTATCAATCTTGAGACCACCTTTTCCAGCAGGTCCAGGCATAGTTCCCGAGCATGGAACAATGTGTTCTCGGAAACGATCCCGGTGCCCCCTGGGTGCTTTCACACGATCTGGGATGAGGCATGGATCTCAGTACATTTGACCACAAACTTTACTACATTCGACAAATGTAAACACTCCATGTTGTACCTAGGCATGGATAAGGGTGCTGAAGTCAGCTTATAAAGGTGTACTTGTAAACAGCTTGAATCAAATATAAAAGCCAGCCATTCCTGAACATACACAGACAAAACTGATGAAGTAGGAAGGCAAGTGCTAGAGGGTCGAAATTTTTCCGAAATATCAATAATATTCGGCATGAAATTTGACTTTCTTTTAATGTTCTTTACTTTGTGTTTATTGGAGGCTCCTAAACCAACTAGCTGCATACTGCCACCTAGTGTATTGGGAGAGTGTAGAGTACAGGTTTACCCGGCCAACTGGGGATCGGGGAGGGGGAACAATCGTACCCAGACATGGTATGAATCAGCGGTGCCTAGTTCTTAACCTCAGTGACTTTTGAGAGAGATGGTGGAGGAATGTATTTTTTCTCCACCCATCAGCCATCTCTCAACATTCATTCTACAGCTAGCAGCTCGGTAGGTCCGGGAAACCACCTTCATCATCATCCTCAAAGACAGGTACACCAGCCAACCTCATATGATACTTGTCTCATCTGTTGTGTCGCAGGGTAACAGAGCAGGTATAGCTCAGTGGTTAAGGTGTTCAACTATTGATTGCAAACATCAGCACCACCAGTTTGCCCCTTTTGGGCCCCTGAACACGGCCATTAACCCTCAACTTCTCTGATGTATGATGAGATAAAATGTAAGTCACTCTGGATAAGGAGGTCTGCCAAATGCCGTAAATGAAACACGCCAGCGCTATCCACCCTGAGCACAGATGGGACAGTGTGAGTGACAGGGAAGAAAGTATATACAGTATATCATCCTCCCACCCAGACAACAGGTCATGGTGGTGGCATTGTCAAGCCGTTGAACGCTTTTGTGTTGCGTCACTCAAACTTAACTAAATGTTGGGTCTGTAGTTGAATTTGTGACTGATCACCGTCAGATTATTTGGTCAAGTAGGCTGTGTTTACCATAATGCAAATAATCTAGCCTGGGTGTCTGAGATGTTAACTTACATTATGTTCAATTATATGCGTGTGACATTTTTCAAACTCAGCTGGACTCTTCCTGGGGAGTCTCTTGGAAAATCTGGTTGCAGTTATCAAGAGCAAAAGCACAGCCAGAAATCTGATTTACATACTGTTCACTCCCTCTGCTTTGCATGCGACATAATTTATGTAATTGTTCTGAAATCATTTGCAGCACATCTACTGTTAACACGCACAATCTACCCGATTGCACAAGAGTGTGAACGGATCGTCCGAACACTGTGTCTTTATTAAGTTATGATTGCACTTGTGTATTTCTGAATATCGTTTAGTTTGCTTTAATCATCTGCAGGATCAAAACAGAAACTGCAGTCACTGAAACTTTCCTGAAAAAATTCATTCTTTAAGAACCAATTTGAAAATGGCTTCTTTCACTCAGCACGTGTCTGTGTGTGTGTGTGTGTGTGAGGGAGAGAGAGAGTCTGGCATGTGTAGACATGTCTCATCATGTTCTCTCAGTCACATACGTGGTCCTCTTCTTGGAGAACACGTGTTTCTCAAAGTGTCGTTGAAACATATTCGAAATTGAATCATGCGTCTAAAATATTTAACGATTCCTGCTTGTGCTTAGCAATGAAGACAGAAAGGCAGAGACAGAGAGAGAGAGAGAGTCAGAGCCTGGGAATGATTTTATGCTGTGTTGTAACTCCGTTGAGGTCAGTTGCTTCTAACTACAAACATATGTAAAGTATAGCCTCTGAGGTATAATATAATAAGCAATGTGAGTATACGGGCAGCTCTCCGTTCACTCCTCACCTAGCATGAACTCCAACTCCCACGGAATACGCTACACTATTTTAAGGCTTGCACCAAAGTTTAGAAAAGATCAGCACCACTAAATATGCGAACATCACATGCGGCCATGTAACAAAAGATGTTTAGGAGAAATACCACGCCTGGAACTCCACCTCTTTCCCACCCACTTTTCTCATCGTTACCTAGTCTAATCTCATCGACTGCGTTTCATTTCACAGTGTGCTTTATAGCGCGCCCCTTACTCCCTGCTCCATGTGCACGGAAATGCCGGTTAAGGGAACTTCCCTCAACAAAATTCCACCATTCGGAGCATCCAAGCAGCGGTTTACTTTCCTATATAATAGTGAGGTTTTTTTTTATTAAATGTGTTTTTTAATCGAATGCAAATGTTATATGAATTAAAACATTTTATTGTGTCATATTAATACTGTTCCACTTAATTCTGTTGATTGTAGTGTGTTATCAGGATCAGTGTATGGATTTTAATCTGTATTTGCCGATTAGCTGTACAGCCAGACAGACATGAGCACAGCAACAAGCTTCGTTTGGGAAACCTTACATTTCTCACCAATATCTGAACGGTGATTTGTGAGGCATTCTGGGAAAAATCTGGTGCTGAGGTTTTTCTGTCTAGAAAGGTGTTAACGTTTTAGAAGATGCCTAGTGCAGTATTTAGCGCTACAACCCTGTCTCAGGTTCACATCATGCTGTTTCTTGGGATTATCGATTATTGGATGTTAAGTATTTCAAATATAATTTGCTATAAAAACACTTTTCTGAATCATTTAATCTTCGCTTGGGGACCAAAAAGACAAAATATAGTATTGCAAAATGTGGGAGTCTAAGACATTTGTGAAGTACTGCCGAAATCGTCAGTCATGCAGAGAAGGCAGATTGTTAGGCATCTTAATTGGTAACATATTTGACACAACGGCTCAAAATGAGTTTTAGCACGATCTCACAAAGGATGTAGTAATACGAACAATGAACCTTACAGTACGAACAAAACAGGGCAAAAAAACATCCGTCTCTCCACTGTGTATCCTGCGTATCCTGTGTAGGGTTGCGGGGAGCCTGGAGCCCTGGATCCTGGGAAACTAGGGGAACACTCTGGCCCGGGGACACCCTGGATAATGTGTAAACCGCTGTAGGGAATAAGCACTCACAGTCACGCACCATGGGCAAATTGGAAATACCATTCAACCTACACTGCATAATATTACACCACCAAAGATACGTCAATCTGACAATTCCTGCTATCCGTATCACTCAAATGAGAGTCTCGTTCATCTTAAGGTTTCTTCCGATTGTCTTCTCACGGACTTCTTCTTTGCCACCGTCGCCCTTGGCTTGCTCTTCAGGGACAATCTGATCGATTTTGGTTTATAGATATTTTCTCTAATCTTCTTTTGATTCTGTAAAGCTGCTTTCAGACATTGACCATTGTTAAAAGCGCTATACAATTGATTTGAATTGAACACATTACTTCCTTATTGGTTTTTCTGTCGTAGCTCCAGTTTAACTCCATAGCTAGAGATAATGTAATAATACAGGATAAGCTGGAGGATAAATCAAATTGTTAATGAGATCGTACATCTGTCTGTTATTCTGCTTTAGCTCAGATGGAGCATTATTTCATAACAAACATGTACAGTGTGGTTAAAAACAGCTTTAAAAAGCATCTATCCAGAGCAAGGCTTAAAAACTTCATACCAAATGTCATCATTATGGTCCTAAGACTGCACTCGCAAAGCTTTTTCGAAATAAACTCTGCCTTTCCTAGGACACAAGGCCAGAAAAATGTTGTTCAGTGCATTACCCGGTGATGAGGTCATGGTGATGGGCGCTTTGTTGGAGGCTCGGGGAGAGTTATGAGGTCGGTGGGGCACTGCTGTCTGAAATGCAACCCACAGCTATTGTGCCTCAGCAAAAGCCTCTCACTGTGTGTGTGAGAGAGAGAGAGAATGAGAGAGAGCGTGGGAAGTTTTCTTTTGCCACTAACTGCTTGTTGGGGAGAGCACAGTGGGCAGACACTCACACAGAACTAAATGTCAAGAAATCACCCAAGTTCTAAGGCTTTTTTATTATTGTTCTGTTGTTTAACTTCAGTTTGTACAAACTGATCTTTCAATGATGAGCCTCAAGGGGCGCCGTCTCCCGGAGTTTGTTCATAATTCAGCTATAAGTCTTAAGATGATCACTTTGATTATGATGGGATTTATTTTATTAAATTTTTTTTTGTAACTGTTTGATTTCCAATCTCTGACTTCTATGTCAAATGGAAAGCAAAAAAATAATTGGTGCACCAGTAAGAGACAGGACATACATGGGGCGTTCAAGACAAACCGGGACTTGTGATGAACTCATTCATGAATGAAGGCATAAAACTGATCGACATTTACAGAAGACATCAAGCACAGTACTGTGATGTGACTCATAGCTGGAGTAAAATATCTGAACGTCGCAAAGGTTTTTAAAGAAGGCCGTGCATCCGTGAATGAAGATCACGGTCGAGGTGGCGCAGAGCTCACTTGTTACGTCAGTGAGCTGGAACTGTACACTGTACACACAATCATTCACCAACACGTTGCAGGAAATCGACTGGGAGTTATCGTCACATTCCGCCATACACTCCTGACCTCAAACCAAGCCATTTCCACATGTTTGGCCTTTAAAGGAGTTCCTGGGAGGCCAGCGTTTCACCTGTGAAATTGATGAGCTGTTTGATTATGGCTCTGCCGTACTGAGAAAACTTTTCACCCTGATGGTATCCAAGCCCTCGTGAAACACTGGGACAAGTACATTAGTGTAGCAGGGGACTACATTTAGGGAAAAAAGTTTTTATAATTGTGTTCTGTTATTCTGCGCAATCAAAAGTCCCAGATTGACTTAAACACTGCTTGTAGAATGTTTAAGAAAATAAGCAGAGTGAAAACTGATTTAAGACAAGAGGCAAATATGAAACAAAAGAAAAAATTGTGTTGTAATGGAACAAAAATTTTATAGTTTATTATGGTTTCTTCTCTCTCTCTCTCTCTCTCTCTCTCTCTCTCGCTCTATTCCTGTTTAATGTTTGTCTACGTGACTGCTTTTGTGTTGGGTGGGGACAGTTCACCTATGTAGTGGGTCACGTGTTAGGATAGTGGGTGTGGGTTTGGGTGAAGGAGGAATCACCAGCTGGAGGTCAGAGATGAGATCAGACCAAGCGAGCCACAGGATTATCTCTGACCATATGGCTCTCCTTGTAGGGGGAGGGACGGGACGAGTGCTGAAATAACTTAGTCTCTGCGTCCGAGCCCCGATGAGAAGGAAGAAATATTTCCTTCTTTAATGCACTAACCTGGCCTACATGCACTGATTAGCATTGACTAGCAGTGGAGTTCGAAGGTTGGGGTGTGAGCTGTGCCTGCAACTAGAGTGTAATAATGACGTTGACTTTGCATGCTTGATAACACAACACATGACACACAGTTTCCTGTTTGATAAGGTTAGCACCCTGTGAGCCTCCCTCTTATGGCTCATCCAGCCAGCTGATATGCATTACCTACTGATCTGTTCAGAGCGAAATCATCAATATTTTTGGTTTGGTTTCACATTTACAATTGGACTTTGTTGTGACTGTTCTGACTGCCAGGTGTGGCCGAGTTTCAACATTCCACCTTTCAGCAAATATTTAACTTAATAAAATCTTCATTCGCTTTCTGTTCAGTTTAAACAGATTTTCTCGCCGCTTGTTGCTGCAATAGAGTTATTATTGCACCTAGTGGTCAGTATTGGGAACTGCAGCAACACACTGCTCTGATGAAGACAGGACCGTTAGAAGTGATTTTAGATCACGAGATCACTGCAGCCAACTTGTTGTGTAGCAAATACTCCGAATCTGAAACTGATACACTTCTGCAGAGTGAAAGTACAGACCGAGAGCGTATGATGCCCGGAATTGACACTTAGCGAAAAGTGGGGCAGCTGGGGTAGAGTGGTCTCAGCATTTATGAGACTGGCGTTGGGTGTCATAAAGACAACGCAGCTGCCATGTTGCCACGATGTCGAGAAATAAAAAAAAAAAACCAGTGAAGAACTTCAGAGGCTGCAGTATGATACTTACTCGCCACAAAATCTCTTGGAATATAATAATTACTGATAGATAATGGAGTTGTAATGCTGTTTCTTGTCAGAAATGTTCGTAGACAGAATGCTCTTACTTCACACTGCGCTGATCCACATGTGTGTTTGATATTGGACAGAGACAGTGAGGGAGAGAGAGAGTTTACAGCAACAGAGAGATGGAGCTTAGAATCCATGACTGACCAGAGCAACTGCTTTATCCTCTGTCTTTCTGTGTGTGTGTGTGTGTGTGTGTGTGTGTGTGTGTGTGTGTGTGTGTGTGTGTGTGTGTGTTTCTCAGTAATTCACAAAGAAAGACCTGAACAGGTGCTGGAATTTTTGAGTTGTGGCTCAACGTGCTACGACTGATATTACTGTATAATAAACATCACACAACCCAGATTGTGATTCTATCTATCTATCTATCCATCCATCCATCAATCCATCCATCCATCTAGCTACCTATCTGTCTATCTATCTATCTTAGTATTTGACCTATGGAGAGAGAGAGAGAGAGAGCCTGTCGTTCTGCATGCTGGTGACCATCTGTATGAGGGTTACACAGGTGTGTTAGTGTTAAGCTGCAGGTTGTGTGTTCTGCTTCTCAGTGAGATGATATTACAGGAACAGAACTCAGAGGCTTTTTGCCAGCATGTCAATGTGCTGACGGGGCTCTTCCCTGGGCACCACGCCCGGCCACTCCTGCATGCCCGCTTTAGCTGCAGGAACACTCCAGCCTCGCTCGCTCTCTCTCTCTTTCTCTCTCTCTCTCTCTCACACACACACACACAGAGTAAGAGAGAGAGCAGATTCATAGCACCATCTGGGTTGCACTGTGGGAAAGTGTTATCTGCAGGTTTTATAATGTCATCACTGAAGACGTTCCCATCAGTATACAGGTCACAGTTTGTCGGTAGATAAATACGTGTTGTTTGTAATATGTGTGTTTTTTCCTTTTCCTTACTACCCAGTGGGCACAGATATAATAGAAAATGTTTCCAGGTCCATTATAGACCTAAAACTGCTAAGACAACTTATTCATTCAGGAGCAGGATTCATTTCCTGAATGCTACCTCTTAAATGAAATGTGTAATAATTATTGAATATTATAGTATGTGCCGTATTTGAGTCATTTGTAATGATTAGCAAGCCCTGTGTCCACAATGGGACCATATTTAGCGGTCCCTACAAGCAGTGCATTATGGGTATTGTGTAAATGATAGGATCTATCAGTTTGACAAAACCATAGCATTGCATCATGAACGCAGAAGATATTCTCCACTGTGCTTTCGAAGGTGACTACAAAGCGGGGACTGGATCAGCTATTATTAGATTATTATTGCTCCTGACCATGTTTCTTATGTTTTCCGCACGTGCAGGTCTGACTGGGTGGAGATTTTGGAGCCGCGCTCACGCGAGCGCATGTACGTCAACCTGGCGTCGGGCGAGTGCGGCTGGGAGGCACCTCCCGGCGTGACCGTTCGCCAGTCCGACGGTAACCAGTGGTGGGAGCTGTTTGATAACAACAACAACCGTTTCTACTACTACAACTCCACCAGCCAGCAGACAGTGTGGCACCGGCCGCAGGGCTGCGACATCGTGCCGCTGGCACAACTCCAAGCCATCAAGAAGAGCTCCGAGGCCGAGCTCAAGGGGCACGGGAAGAGCGGCAGGAACACTCCTGTACCTGCAGTGGGCTCACCCAGCTCAACCATGTCTCAGGAACGAGAGAGCAGCAGGGAGACGTCATCGTTAAAGAGCAGAGGGGGCAGTTTGGAGAAGAAGAACGAGAGCAGCAGGTGAGCGTGTGAGAGATGTACACAACCTATTTCTGTCATAAGGCAAGGTGAATCATGAAGACCATAAAAACTAACAGTACTTAAGAAGTGTAGTACTGAACTATGTGTGCTAGATTGTATTTTGACAGGTGTTCGTTTGAGAAATTTATTTTGTGGCTCATAAACCGTATAGGCAGGATGTGAAATCTTATCTCTAGCAACTTAATAACCCTCTTTTATATAACAGTTAGTTCCGACCAAGCGATCTGATTGGATGAGAGGCGTTTCATGACTGGTGAAAATGGACGGTAACAGCACTGGGGTGTTTAATTATATGTACGACTCCCGTCTCAGATGTTCTGTTAACTGTTGTTTGCAGTAAGGGTGATTTGGGTCTGTATGGTTCACCACCATAGCGAGCAGAGAGCAGCTGCCTGCCAAAAGCCTCATTCAAAACCAGTCAAAGAAGCACTTTCAGCAAGAAAACTCATCTGATAACATTATGCCATCTTACACGACACTTTGTCTTACTTCCAAGCCATTCTGGATCGCCTCATTCGGGCTCTTTTATTTACAGCTAAAAAGCTAACTAGCTCCTAATATAAGGCTAAATCACAAATTACTCTCCAACCCCTTCAACTAGAGGTCTGCGCGGGACTGTTTTTTTAGTCCCGCTCCCGCCCGCTCCCGCGAGGTTTTATCCCGCACCCTCCCGCTATATATCACTCTTTGTTCACCCGCTGCCCGCTTAGAATAATTTTCTTCCCGACCCGACCGCTCCCGCTA
>JAQMYL010000015.1:15187333-15199825 GCA_030014365.1 Clarias pachynema | reverse complement strand
TATTTCTGTTGTTTAACAGACATTTTCTGGCGCCCCTGCTGCCAGAAAATTACCGTTTTTTAACATTTTTTTTTTTTTACAGTGTAACATGAACGCTCCAGTATGTGCACATGTGTGGGCGTGTGTGATTTGGTCATAAAATAGAGCAACGTGAAAACTTTGTTTGCTAGTTTTTTCAACTTTTTCAACTTTTGCTCATTTTAAGTGGCGTGCAGAACTGTGTAACGTAATACCGCGGTTAATCAGTCTGATTGAAAATTCTGTTTATTAGCAGCACATTAAGGGCGGTGTGTCTTAGATCCTGGCAGATGCGCCTGTATAGAGTGAACGTGACAGATTGAAGAGGAGCTAAGTGGTCCAGGCTTGAATAAGACCCTGGGAAATCAGCCATATGCGCTGCAGCACATTTTACGGCTCGTGTTCCAGACATCAGGTCAATAAGGTCAGCTTAAGGGACAAAGGTTAAACGGTTTGACCCTGGGAATCGAGAAAAAGAAGCAATATTGACACACACACTACAGTGCATTTCATAAGTATTCACCTCACCTTGAACTTTTCCACATTTTATAATGTTACTGGAATTGAAATAGATTTAATTAGGATCTGTCATTAAACTCAAGTTAATCATAATAAGTCGAAGATTTAAAAAATGTAAAATAGTTTTCATTAGCCGTTGGGTCAGCGCTTTGTAGAATTAATATTGACTACAGTTATAACTGCAGGTCTACTGGAATATGTCTCTATCGTCTTTTCACATCTGGATGCTGATGTTTTGGCCCAGGTCAAATACCCAGGCAAAGCATTTCAAAACTCCCAGAAACGCAATCTAAGAAATGCAAATGTCCTTCACACACAGTGACGACAACAGATCAATCCCTGCTATACGTTATCACCCAAATGAGGATGGGTTCCCTGTTGAGTCTGGTTCCTCTCAAGGTTTCTTCCTACTGCCATCTCAGGGAGTTTTTCCTTGCCAGCGTCGTCATCGTCCTCGGGTCGCTCATCAGGGACAATCTTATCATTTTGAGTCATTCACATTTCGTAAAAACTTCAGTTATTCTTTTGAATGTGTATAACTGCTTTGCGACAATGTCAATTGTTAAAAGCGCTACACAAATAAAATTTTATTGAATAGAATTGAAATGTGGTGAAAGTATCTGTAGATAAAGTAACTTAAATAAATTTCATGCTGACGTTAGGATATTTCCTTTCCTTCTCTCCATCTCTACCTCTCTAACTTTGTCATGAGCATTCAGTGCTCTCTTGGCTCTCTTGGTTTTGGGAGTGTTGATGTGGTCGACAGGAAAGAAATGAGAGTAAGTGGACGCTCCTTACAACCCAGTCTGCGTCTGACTTAAACACAAATAAGACTTCTCCCTCCGTGCAGTCGAGCTACGTGTGCTGTTATCTACAGGCTAAAAAGGATAATGAGAGACAATGAGAGAGGAAGACGGGAAGATAAGAACAAAGAAGCATGTGACTCTGGCCTGCCCACTCGCACACGCACACACACATACAGAATGTCACACACACAACCCTACTGGGTTTATGTTAAGGAACCTGATTCACCAAGCCCACGTTGAAGACACAGCGCCTCTCAACTTCTGTGAACACATTCCAAAGACCACAGCTGATGGCCAAAGTACATGTACATTCCCTGTGTGTGTGTGTTGAAAACAAATAAATAACCAGAAGATGGCAGTGTCCATAATCCAAATAAGGAGTCTAAAAAGGATGAGGCATACACTCACTCACTCACCATTCAGGGTCACAGGGGGCCTGGAGCCTATCCCAGGAGGCTTAGGGCACGAGTGGACAGGGTTCCAATCCATCGCAGGGCACACACACACCCACTCACATACTACAGGCAATTTGGGAACACCAGTTAGCCTAATCTGCATGTCTTTGGATTGTGGGAGGAAACCCACCAAGCACGGGGAGAACATGCAAACTCCATGCACACGGAGACGGGAATCGAACCCGGATCCTGGAGGTGCAAGGCGACAATGCTAACCGCTACACCACCGTGCCACCCACTAATGTGACTGTCCTATAGCTTTGCATTTCCTAATGGCACCAGCCATGACTCTCTCTCATGTTCCAGTCTTGTTTTCAGCTTACAGTTGCACCATCATCCTAGTGACCGTTTCATTTCAGCGCTCTCTCCGCTGAGTGACTTCATGTCAGCGTGTCTGAGTTAAATCAGGCTTCTTTGGTCACCTTTCAGTGTCTCGGAATCCTTATATTCTTTGCCCAAACCTAAAGCGTAAAATTCCTGGGCTGTGCGTTCCTTTCTCTCTCTCTCTTTCGTTCCTCCTGTATCCCAGCCTGTTGCAGCTGCCGTGTGCCTCACCCTGCAGTATGGAATATGACTCTTTCCATCCAGGCATCCAAAGGCATGAGTAATAAAAAACTGCGGTGCTTACTATATGCTGTCATTCTAATATTTTTATTCTGTCACATTACAAGCCGCATTGTTCAGTTCCATTTTTTTTTGTCAAATCAGGTTTGCATTTCATGAGGGTTCACATTCATAATTACAAGTGACTTTTATCTGGCTCGAATGTAGACGCGTCTGTCCACTGAAACGGCACACATGTGCACACTAGTATGTTTTCGGTCACATATCTGGGGTAAAACACGTCATATTTATGCGGCCACTCATTAATTTCTAAGTCTGGATGTTATTTTAGGAGAAATCACTTATGCTTGGGATTTTGCTCTGGACGATGGCAAGCAGTTTGTCGGCCGTTTTTGTTGATATCCAGGCGAAGGAAGAAAGCCAGATGACTTGTTGTAGCTATTTTAGCCACAATTACTAGAGCTGCCATTAAAATGCCGCACTGCCGGTGCTGACAGATGACATCAAGACAAAAAGTCGAAATGAATTTCAATCTGCCCAATCTCATTCAAGTCACATGACTACTGTACGTATCGGATACCTATATGATCTTGGGCCACATAAGAAAGTAACTCAGATCTGACCTGAAAAATATCTGACAGCCTTAAAAAATCAGATCTGTGTCACAATTAGAATTGAGTCACTTCAGGACGGCAATGTGGACGTAGCCTCTTTTCCAATCTTGCAATTTGATCTGACATCAGCATCTGCCAGGTCTCAGCTTCATTCACACATATTTCCTAACGCAGACTGAATGAGCGAAATAAATGGCCATTTAAATGACGACAATGATGTGTAAAATGTTGTTACATTTATATACATATTATTATTTATTATACATTCTGAATTATTGTTTAGTTATAACAAAATTGTAACGACGTTGTCAGTTGATGTTGTGTCAGTGTCAGGACAACGTTGTTTTTGGAAAGTTGGAATGAAAGGAACATCAATGCTGATTAACATCAGTCACACAACATCTGACCACATCCACATGGTCGCTTAAGTTTGTAACACGGTTTCGAATTCTGATTGGAGATTGGGGAGGTTGCAGCAGCGTCCCACTTACAGTCTCTGTTTAATTTTCTTAAAGAAATATTCCCAAGAACTCCATTTTAGCGCCATTTATTTACTATAATATGGTCACCACGTCTCAGACAGACCTCAGACTTTAAGTATTTTTTTTGGCTGCTTTCCAGATTATATCATGGTAAATTGTCGTAGTTCGGTATTTTTCTTGTACATGGATTTACTAGCATGGACAGCATGTTCTCTAGTGGTTCAGTGTTAAGCGCAGTGACCGGAGGTCAAATCCTCCTCAGACCATCAGTTTGGTATTGAGGTTGACTTTTAAGTAATTTTTTTACGAAATAACGGGCTGTTACGGGCATCCAACATTATCCCATCGTCATGTAGTCAGACATTTTCTGACTTGCAGTTTGTTTTGGCTCTTCGCTATCATTTTCCTTCACCAGAACTGTCTTAGCCTCTCACTGTTTAATCAAAAATTTTTCATATTAAGGCCCAGAGATCATTTCAGAGCCACTTGACCCCAAAGTCTGGTTCGTTTTGATCAGTGAGAACATAACGGTTCCGTGCCTGGGTCTGCTTGAAGAGGTGGTTTCAGGCCTAGTACAGCATACTCAGGCATGGATCGACTCAGATATGGAAGCCAGTCTCACCTGAGCACGGAAATATATCGCGGTATAGACACGACGACATTAGTTTCTTTTGACTCCGCTGAAATCTCAGTACCAATTTCATCCTCTGACCTACACACCTTTAGCTGATAAAGTAGGAAGGCACTCGAGAGCATTGTTCTTGAATTTTTTTCTGAAATATTTATAACATTATGCTTAGCAGGAAAATTAACTTCCTGTTACTCTTCTTCTCTTGTGGATAACGGCAGCTCACAAAGCAAGTAGGTGCAAATACGCAAGTGTTCCAGAGAATGAAGCACATAAAAATGAATCCAATTCAGATTGTAATGTTTAAACGCCCTTAATCTCCTTAAGCGTCTCCATAAAACCCAGACGCTGAGAAACGCCTCGTCTCCTCTGGTGACACGTCTGCGCTCATTAATTTACCTCGTCTTTTCTCTAGTTCAAGATTCAATAGTGCTTTATTGGCATGACAGATATTTACATTCGTATCGCCAAAGCTTAGAAATAGAAAATAGAAATAGAACTTTTTTTTTTTTTACTATAAGTTTCCCTGTATTTTATATTTTTATATATATTTTTTTGTTCTATTTTCAATAGCCATGTCTTTCTATAGCTTAATTCTATTTCTTATTTTATTCCATAATTAATTTTTTATTGTTCAGGCATTTCACTGCATATCGTACTGTGTATGACTGTGTATCTGACTAATAAAATTTGAATTAGAATTTAGTTCTAAGTCCTCAAAAATTCCATTGAACCGCTGAATTGGTTAAATATACTGTATATTTACTTCAGGTGAGCTTCTGTATTATCGTGCAGCTTTGCGTTTGCATAATTCATAAGGCTTAGAAACTTCACAAGCGTGTCTGTGAGGCAGTAAACGCAATAATGCTCTCGCTGGCCCTAAATTCGACCAATCAGAGCTGCGGGGGTGTGTATGTGCGCGCATATTAGCGCTAGTATTGTTTTCTCAGCAATAACTCCTCATCAGTCATAAACCCTCTGATGACTGAGTCTCTCCAGTGTGACTGCGCTGCTGCTATTTCCTGTTTACGCCAGGGAAAAGCACCCTTTGAACTTTCCAGCAGGCGATCCCACAGGGCAGCACGATCAGGCCATATTTTCCCCAGAATCCCACTGATCCCCAGCCATGCGAACAACATGCTCGGCACACACTGCCGGCAGAGAAGCATATGCTCACGGGTGCTTGTCTTTATTTATTTTCTCCCTTTTTTTTCCATGCATGTTTCCTTAGTGATGTGTGTGTGTTGTGTGTATTGGGTTTGGGGGAGTGTGGGTGGGTGGGTGGGTGTTTTAAGGTGCGATTCTTATCACCTGGGAATCAACAGTAGCTTTGTGCAAATTAGCCAGCGTCTCACAGGCACATGCATGGCAGCGGCGGGAAAGTCTGAGAGAGGGACGGATACAAAGTGTGGGAAAGAAAAGAAAAGATATAGGAGTAAGGGACATTTTAAATGTGTGTGTGTGAGAGAGAGAGACATCAGTATCCAATTCTAATTTCCCACATATTAAAAGACATCCTTGATCCTTGATGTTTTTGGCGAGAGAGAGAGAAAGGGAATGTTTCAGAGTTTTCTCGTCTTCCAGCTTTTGTTTACAGATTGTATACTCTGTATTTACTCCACACTATGAAAAGATTGCTGACTTTCAGAGCCGTGAGATGGCAGGCACAGAGGGTGGGACTGACCAACACAATTTGGAGAGAGAGAGAGAGAGAGAGAGAGAGACTCCACAAGCTGTTAGGACTAACTAGGCGTTGTGTCCAAGAAACGGAGAGACACTCAAGAGAGTTTGAGAGGGAGAGGTGTTCAGGAATGAAAGCCGAGGCCAAGTGATGAAGCAAGCTGTATTTCTGGAAGTGAAAAGAGAAGAGGATGAGAGATAACTGCTCGCGATGAAGAGGAAAAGAGCGCCGGGTTGGACGAAAGCATCTTGAGGACAGAAGATGTTTCTACATGGAACGGAGACAGGAGAGGGTAGCACCCACGGTCAAGTGTGCATGTATGTATGTATGTGAGTGGGTGGCGTGTGTATGTGTGTGTGTGTGTTTGGGGGGTGGAGGGGGCAGTTTTAAGATTTGCATTTGCCCTACCGTAAAAAAAAACAAAAAAAAACAGAGGAGGGCCTAAACCGGAGCCTGGTATCCCCTCCTTCTCTTCCTCTTGCCTTGTCCTCCCTCCTTCTGTGTGTGTGAGTGTGTGTGTGTGTGTGTGTGATTGAAGAGTGGAATTAACACTGCACGCTTTAAACAGTAGGAGCTCTGTCAGTCCAAAATAGCCGGACGAGGACCACTTCGGGTTTTTTTTCTTCTTGTTGTTCTTTCCACCGATCCCGTCACACACAGCGAGGTTCAACCAAGCTTTTACACCGACTCAGAGCACCCCTGTAGCGCTCGCTTCTGTGGGTAAGTGTGTGTGTGTGTGTGTGTGTGTGTGTGTGTGTGTGTGTGTGTGTGTACACAGATACGTACTTCCACACAACCAACTCTGTGAACGTTTGTGTGTGTGTGTGTGTGTGTGTGTGTGTGTGTGTGTGTCTGAGATAACACCTTTCCAAACAGTAAAAAGTCATGAGCTAGTTTAGACAGTTTCTTTGTGCAGTTGTGTGTGTGTGTGTGTGTGTGTGTGTGTGTTCTACATTTTGTTCTCTCACCTGTTGCTTTGTTGTTGTTGTTTAGGGTTGAAGTGAATAAATGCTGTGTGTGTGTGTGTGTGTGTGTGTGTGTGTGTGTGTGTGAGAGGAGAGCCGTTCAGAGTGAAGTGTGTAGGTGGGTGTGTGATCGACTCATGTTTATAGAAGTGCGTGTGTGTGTGTAAGGAAACCGTTAGAATTGAAGTAGGTGAGATTATCATATGCTCAGACACACACACACTCACACACACATGCATGCACATATAAAACATGAACACACCACACGCACACGCAGAAAATACACACTGAACCAAGACTCAATATACTGAAACACAACATCATGTCACACACACACACCCACACACACACACACACACACACACACACCACACAATTCCACATCAAAAATGCACATGACTATGAAGGCATCGGACACATGCAAAACACGTGCGCATACACACACAAACGTGTGTGTGTGTGCGTGTGTGGTTGAGTTAAATGTGAGGGTTGTACCAGTGTATTTTCCACACATGTATGTGTATGTGATGTTTTCATGTTTTATGTGTGTGTATGTGTGTGTTGTGGTATAATGCAGTATTTTGTTTAGGGAACCGTACTATAAGAGAGCATGTTTTTCTCCTTTAATCTTAATCTCCTTTAAACTTTCTCTTATATAAAGTGTGTGTGTGTGTGTGTGTGTGTGTGTGTGTGTGTGTGTGTGTGTTAGAGAGAGAGAGGTGAAGCATGATTGAGACACATTCTGTAGCCTATTGAAGATTGTTACAAGAGGATAACATGTGAGCAGGAGAGTCTGTTCATGTGACGCGTGTTTGCTTGTCGTGTATCGTGTTCTCAGCTGTGGATTTCCTAAACCATCTCCATCAGACGCTGAGAGAACAGAACCCAGACGTCACTGTCTGCACAGGCTTGAGTCGTCACAGCGCTTTGTGTGTAAAAACTGTTTCATCTCATATTAAACAGCATGTAGTTCAGACTTAGTAATCTGATTGGACGAGTGGCTTTCCACGAGTGAAGATAATGGACGGTAACAGCACCCGGGACGGTTAACTATATGTATCACTGGTGATTAAATAACCTTTAATTACACTAACTGTCGGTCACAGCATGGATGAAAGTAAGTCTGTACAGTGGATAGGACTGAGGAGAGAGCAACCGTCTGACAAAACACACATTTAAAGAACCAGGCATAGAAGAAAACACTAATGGTGTAACATCTTAAACAACACTTTGACTGAATCCCAAATCGCTCTTCAACCCCTGATCAAGAGCACTACTTTGTGTGTGCTGATATTCATCACAACAGCACTCCCTTTAATTAATAATTGCTTCTAAGTCATTAGATTTGTAGTCACTGCTACAAATCTAATTAGCTCCTAACACCTAGCGCTCAACAGCTCAGTTTTGCGCGTGCAGCGTACCCCCTGCGCGCTCGACATGTTTTATCCTTTTTCTGTGCGCGCTTGACTCTGCCTGTACGCTCGCTCAACTTTGTCCAGCTTCACAAAACTAGCCAATCACACAATACTTCTGATTGGCTGTTTCTTCTCTAATCAGGTGCCTCAGGATTGTGGCATGAATATAACGCCATATAGATCAAGTTCTCTGTTTGGTGTGTGCTGATATTCGTCACAACAGCACTACCTCTTAGCGATATTGCTTGAATATATGGTTTGCACTTGATTTTTCATCTAATGACACTAATAATATCTTCTAATTCATCAATGCCTTACATTCCTGTCATTATGTTTATAAATCTGAACTCTTTTATCATCGCAACATCGTTACAACGACATCGAGATAACGTTAAATGAATGACGCAAAAGCAATCTCAAAACAACAAAAACCTTTTAACCTTTATTTGGAGCATTTATGATGATTAAGATCCATTTACCCAATGTTCGACCACCTCCATGGTTCCTTGAGTGTCTAACAGGGTTTAGAATTCTGATCAGAGATTGGGACGGACGCCAGAGCTTCTAGCAACACTGCACGTGTATCTCCTGTTTCACATCTCCTAGTGTTGTAATGTCACCTCTCTGTCTAGATTTCGAAACTGAGCTCCCAAATTACTCTACTGTACTATGGTGTTTGTGGCGCTCATTGTTATTTATTAACATTAGCAGCAGATTCCCTAATCGCTCAGCGGGAAGCACGTAGCACTCCCACCACAGCAACAAAAGTTTGAATTGCGCTCAGTCAACATTATGTCAACAATGTAATTTTATCAAAGTAAAATCACCTTTTAAAAACAAACTAAGACCAGCGTCATCCCACCGTCCGTAACGTTAGCAACTCACCAAAACGTTTTGGCAGCCAAAAAATTCGCACATATTTTCTTATCAGAGTAGACATCATACCAGGGAATCGTCACACCCTGACATGTTTATTTATATTTTTGTCTCCCTTCGCTTCATTTTTCCATGTGATAGCGGCCATAGTGGTGTGTCCTGAAAGCGGTGTGATAGATGTGGACAGAGAGTGAGAGAGAGAGAGGAATGTGTTTGTAGACCCAGTGCCAGAACTGGCATTTCAGCCAAGCATTCCTCTGTGTTAGATACGGACAAGTTGGGATTAAGGCACATTTATTTAATAAGCATGAGATATTTCGTGATACGACACGGCACAACTGCAAGACGCCGATTTTTTTTTTCTTTTTTATCATGAATGAAGTATCACATAATTTAATGCCCTCTGTGCAATTTGATCGACTATATGCAAGCGTGGTTTTGACTTATAAGGAAACTGTAGAAAGATCTGAGCTTTGTGCATCTAAAATATGTGAAAGTTGATAGTGCTATTTTTATTTCTTTCTAATGCTGAATGCATACAAAATATGCAATAATCATGCAATACGCTATGTATGCTCTGTAAAGCCTTCATAACGCCTCTAATCTGAGGTTCGGTAACACTAAATAAACTTCTCCTCTGCAGCAGAGGTAAGTTTTCGTCTTGCTTTCCTGCGATGGTCTTCATGAGAGCCAGTTGCATCATGGTGCTTGATGTTTATTAGCAAATCCACGCCCTCGAACAATACTGTTCTTGCAAGAACTATCTCAGAACATCTTACCGTCATGTCTTAAAATAACGACTATTGTTGACTATTGTGGCACGGTGGTGTAGTTGTTAGCACTGTCGCCTTTCACTTCCAGGTTCGATTCCCGTCTCTGAGTGCATGAAGTTTGTATGTTCTCCCCGTGCTTGGTGGGTTTCCTCCAGATACTGCGGTTTCCTCCCACAGTCCAAATACAGATTAGGCTAATTGGTGTTCCCAAACTGCCCATAGTGTGTGAATGAGTGTGTGTGTGTGTGTGCCCTGCAATGGATTGGCACCCGGTCCAGGGTGTACCCCACCTCATGCCCTAAGTCTCTTGGGATAGGCTCCAGACCCCCCCGTGACCGTGTATACAGGATAAAGCAGTATAGACGATGAGTGAGAGTGAGTGAGTGTAACCATTTAATTAAAAGGTGTGTCCTGTAGTTTTCTTGCCCATTTTGTCAAATAAAGCTAAATCAGTATACAGTTGTTATTTCACTTCGCTGTAATTTTTCTTTGTATCACCAAAGCAGCTTTACAGAAATCCGTGTGTAGATTTGGATCCCCAACAAGCAAACCAGGGACAAAAAACTCCCCGATTTGACAAAAGCATGTAACTTTGAAAGGAACCAGACTCAAAAGGGAAACTGGGTGAAACTGGATGACACTGGAATGATTATAAATCAGTCCTGTATAGAGGTGTAGAAGCGTAAAGTCAAACAGTACTAAGTGCGTGCAGAAAGGGGATGTTCAGTACGAGATTGTGAATACGCTTGTGAGTGCATGCAGCAATTATAACCTTACAGCGTAAAATATGCCATACTTTCCGATTTACTGTTGCAGGTTTTGAACTATGGTACTTAGTTTTCTTGTTTTCTGTCTTTCCATGTGTTTTAGAGAGCCAAATCCAAGATGGCAGCCTGCTCCCGGCTCCAAGGCTGCGATGTTGGTCAAAGTGAACAGCAGTGGCAGGAACCAGCACATCACCCCTGCTAGTCCTCGCCCTGTTTTTAATATAACCCAGTCCACCAGCAGCACCCCCTCCCCTAACCCCACACTCCCCATCAGAACTGCCTCCTTTGGCAAGATGGACCCCAAGCAGTCCTTTCATCTCCTCAAGAAGTCCGACAGTGGCAACTTCAGCATGGTGATGCCCAGCTCTGGCGTCCCTTCATCTGCGAAGGTGGTCCGCCCATCTTCCCCTCAGTATGCCGCCACACCCCCTGTGCCAATCTACGATGAGCCTCCAGCTTCGGATCCACCCATTTACGATGAACCGCCAGCCGACATGGAGGTGGAAGGGGCTGCCTACCCGACCCACGACCCATATAGACCTTCACACAGCATGCCGCGATTGCCTCCACCCACTAAACTTCTCCCGTTTCCGCAAGTCAAGCACAAGCGCCATCCCTCGGCAGGCGAGTACAGTGCAGCTGGGCGTGAATGCATCAAGCACATGGTGAACGTGGACGTCCAGGCGGGAGAGAGCCCAAAAGAGGAGGCTTCAGTGGAGAAAAAGCAGCCGTGGCACAGCCGTCAGAGCAGCCTGGCATCTCAGGAGTATCCACCCCCCTCCGCTATCACCTACCAGGACTCGGGCTACTCGACAGGGCCCTCGCCGAGTCTGCGCAGGAGGACCCGCAGAAGGGTAGTCCCAGGGCACGGGGCGGGGAGTGGCAGCGAGCTCAACGACAAGCTCATGGCTGAGATGAAGGTGGCGTTAATGAGCTCCGAAGGTTCGCTGAAGAGCACGACACTGCCTGGACCAAATTCAGGCTCAGGGGAGGATGTGATGGGCAGCGAGCGTTCACTGTACAGCAGACACGGAGATGCGGCAATGATGTCACAGGAGGGGTTAGCAGGAGGGCAGAAGAGGACGTACGAGAAGGTGGATTCGTTGGAGAAGAGTGAAGCATCTCATACTAGTCTGTCTTCTCCAGAGCCGCCTGCATCACCCTCACAGGTAGAATATTGATGAGTTTCAGTTCATACATGAACCTATACTCTGGTTTATTTATTGTGTGTAAGTTTACATGGTTTCCACAATCCCTTATAACAGATCAGAGATTAGTGGGATGTAATAATTTCTCTTGCACTTAGTAACAGATCACAGTGTTATGCTAAAGTGATCCAATTCTTTAGGCGAAAATTCGTAAAAATTAAAGTAGCTCCGTTTTCTTCTTGCTGCACTCCTTGCTAACATTCTTGGCACCCATGGTGCTACGTTTTCTACTAGTGCAAAATTAAAGTTCTTAAGATGAACATTCGCAAGGCAGGGCGTCCGTATGCTGAGGTACCATGGTACTTGAGGTATGGTACCTGTATGGTATTGTTCTTGACAATCACTCTAGTTGTGATGAATAGAGATACCCTGATACATTCAGTAGTATTCCTTTAATGCTCTTACTTTCACTCCTTCTGTCTATCCTGCATTTTCTTTTGTCTCAGTTTGGGCCGTAGTCACAGCATTTCTCAGTTGCTTTGTTGGAATGGAAAAGCAAAACATCGGTCTACATCCGGTCGCCGTGGAAACAATACAGTAGTGAGGCACTAAGAGCTTCCTGTCTCAGAGGGAGCAAGTGTTCCAGTGTTCCATTCCAGAACAAGCGTGTGTTTGTGTGTGTGTGTGTGTGTGTGTGTGTGTGTGTGTGTGTGTGTGTGTGTGTGTGTGTGTGTGTCCACAAGGATATGTATATCTGAGAGTTTGTCGGGGAGTGTGGGCT
>JAQMYL010000015.1:15165340-15179211 GCA_030014365.1 Clarias pachynema | reverse complement strand
ATATATATATATATATATATATATATTTTTTTTTTTTTTTTTTTTTTTTTACTTAGCTGTACAAAATGTAGATGATATGGCTGTACAAATATGGAAAATATGGAAACTGTTGTGGAAATTGATATAGGATTTAAATAGGAATGTCCGGGGAGATATGTGAAGATAGTACATAATGACCATTAAATAATTAACTATACTTATGATTAATTATTGCTCAAAGCTCATTCTTGTGCACATGTGTTTTTAAGTTCATAGTCTAGATAACTTATGTACTGTAAGTAAATTATGTTTTATACTGAGGTTCTGTTTAGGCCGATTTTGCCCTAAGGGAAAAAATGTGGTGTCTTTAGTCCTTGACACAATCTTGTTTTCTCATCAATCTATATTAAAGATATTCTGTTTCAGTATATAGACTTTACAAGACTATACAACCCTCAAACTTCAGCAGAGCTTTTTTTAGATTTCAGTTCCTGACGTTCCATGCGACTTTTAAGTTGTTAACTTAAAGCTATAAGACACAATAAACCCCTTTACCTGTGATAGTATACGACACGCCCTCTGGTGGCTGATCGATTTTAAGTATAAAACGCCACCAAAGTCAAAAGGATTAAACCGAAAATTTAATAGAACATTTTATTTATTAGTAATAATATTTGCAGTAAATAATTCAGCCTGTGATGTTTTCTGTTGATGTGAAGTTGCTAAGCACACCATCACACCATCACACTTAAGGATTAGGTAATGAAAGGCACGGTAGCACGGCATTTGTGTATTGTGATGTGATTAGAGATTTGCACATAACGAGGATTTTAACATCTTTGAATGCAGAGCAGCTGATTTTATAACTATTGGACATTTGAAAGAAAGAAAAGCAAAAACTTGTCTGTAGACCAAACCAAGATTGAGTTGCCAAGGCTGTAAGATAATGAAATGAAATGATAAAGAAGTGAAAGAGCGTAAAAATATTTTCCGCATGGTCTGTACACACATGCACACATCTGTCTTCAATGTATCGACTCATCTTTTTAATAACTGACTTGACAGGATAGAAAGATGGAAAGATAAAGACTTTTACTAAGGGAAAGTCTTTTGTTGCCAAAAGTACTAGCGGGCAGCGCAGGCTACAGGAAACCCGCAGGACTGAATTGTTTCTCGTCGTGAGCTGCGTGCCAGAACTGAAGTCCTGTGAAAGTGGAGCAGATTTCAAGGGGTTTTGAATCATTGAGAGAGGGTTCAGGCAGGGGCCTCTCACTGCGCCAGCGTGGAGGGCTGTTGTGTAGCAGCGGGTGGACGGGGCAGGGTCACGGGGGTTCTGAGAAAAAAAAAAGGATGCTTTCCTTAATATGTTAAGCACTTCATTGAAAAGCTGAGATTCTTCACTTCTATAGGATTAAAGAAAAGCCATTACAGCACTGAGTATTGGTATGCAAAGCAGCCCATTGCTATATCTCCTTTCTTTCTTCTTCCTCTTCATCTCCTCCCACTTGGTCTGGCCTGAAGTACCGGTGTCAGTCGGTTGTTCTTTGTTTTTTCCCCAGGCGACTCACACAAGCAAAGGAGGATCAAGAGAAACAAAACAAGACAAAAAAAAAGAGAGAGAAAGAGACGGAAGGAGGCAGAGAAGGAGATGTGTTGGTGGGAAAACATGACCAGTACTTAATCAGGGATGAATAAAGGAAGTTTTATTTTTTTTTAAATGATGTAAACAAGAGGATGGTTATAAATGGGCAAATTAAAAAGAACTGGGAAGAGGAAGTAGATTTAAAAAGATGAGAGGAAACGAAAGTGGGAAAGAGAGACGAGGAGAGACGTCAGTGGGTGTGAGATGGATCAGACAGGAGCAGGCGCTTGTGAAATGTCCGACCCATGTGCTGCTCGTGCTTTCACTGTCCTGATAACTGAAGAGTCTCTGATGTAAAACACCAGCTTTTTTTTTTTCCCTCCACCATTTTGGCTTCTAACCAGGCTGAGGGAGTTTAAACTGGCTCAGGTTACAAACTTGTCTTTGCAGGCTGTAACATATCTTAAGTGGCTTTGAATCATCCAGGGTGCACTGTAGGTGTGTGTGTGTTGTAGACTATAAAAAGCTGACCATTTGTTCCTTCAGCTCAGCCAGAAGAGGTGCTTTGCCAGAGGTGTGAAGTCAGCCATGCTCAGACATCTTACCGGCAATGGAAGAAAACCTTTCTCTGTCCGTTCTGTTTATAGAAAACTTTTGTATAATCTCTCCTTCTTATTAATCTCATTACAGTAGACACTGATACTGCTGCTGTGTTCATTGCAGATCATTTCTAACGGGCCCTTATTCTGTTTATCACATGCAACAAAAAAAAACTGCTCTTGTACCTCTTGGTAGCTGTTTCTATAAGCTACAAGTCTTCATGTAAAGTTTACACGGTTGTTAACTTCAAGGAGAATTGTTTGTTTGTAAAATGTGGTTGTTTAGGTGAGGTCATCCCATCCCCTTTCTCCGTCAGCTTTAGAAAACCTCATCCTCTGTTTCGTCTCATCTTCTTCTTTTCCTTTATCTGCTTCTCCTTTTCTTTTCCCCTTCTGTCTCTGTTATTGTTGTTTCTGTGGTCCAGAGATCGTGCCATGCTTCAGATTTCTAGATTCTAGTCCACTAGGAAATAACATCCCACAGGATGTGAGGAAACACACCATATTAAAGCGGCTTGAACGCTAATCTGCCGTCCCGCGGTCGTAGTCAGTGTGCATTTAGTGCATTTGATCTTTTTTCCGAGTAAGCTGTGTTCAGTTCTCAGAGTATGTGAGAACAGGGTTCATCATACTTTTTATGAAATATAGTTATTTTATTTTATATCATCATCATCATCTTCTAACCTGCCCGAAATGTAACAGTTATGAGCGGCTATGAGAGTTATTTCACTTCCACACACCATTACTCCACTGCAATGTGTTCATAAAGTCGCTGGCGTAACACTTGCCCTCGATTCCCAAGTAGTACTGCAATAATGACCGAAGAATTTGCACCTGTTTGACTTTGTGTGTTTGAACTTGCATGTATTTGGAGTGACATCCGCCATATTGGTTTACGCCATGTACAGTATATTTTTCTTAGCTTCGACTAATTTGTAGTGAAACATCCTGAAGAAATACTCAAGCTGTTTTTCATCTAAGCCCTGAACACGCGCTAGTGTAACTAAAATATACACACGCAAGTTCAGCTCGACACAATTCATATTCAAGGGACTGCAATACATTCCGTTCTTACAGGAACTCCCCTTTGACCCTTTGGGAAGTTCAACACGATCGAAACTATTCCCAGCTTCATGCATAATGCTGTATATATTCAACTCTGTCATTGATTATTTCTCTGTTATTTGTGTCCTCTACAGGTCTGCCAATCAGCACTTACGCCAAATACTGCTACCGCAAGCTGCAGAAAGTTGCGGTGACCGGGGGTAAAAAGGTAGGAACGGCGTGCCTATTTATTTATCTCATTCCAGTTTATCCTTCGGCCTCAACAATAATGAAGCTGGAAGGGCCTGCGGGCAAACCGAGCAGTTGATGATTGAAAGCTATCCACACACTTGGGGTAAACAGAATGGGCTTGATGAGCTATCTGAAAGGTCAGTGGTTTAAACAGGGTTTTCCGGAGAGAACAACCACAGGTTTATGGTGCTGCCGAGAGAAAAGAAGCTGTAATATGTTCAGGCTGGCCTCGAGCCTGCTGAAGTGTAACATAGTGTAACAGTGTCTAAGTGCCTACATGTGTTAACAATCAGCCTTAAGAAAGCTTCATGAGAGCCACGCAGACTGGGGAAAGAGGGTTACAGTAACCCCAGAGCTTTACATCTCGCTCACACACACACACACAAACACAAATACACACACAACAGAAACAGAGCAGATAGAGATGCAGTAGCGGTGTCACACCTCCTTCGCTGTCCTTTCCCCAGTCTCCACCCTGTAATCAGCCGTCCCACCACTGTCTCCACCGCCTCTCACTAAGGTGTTATATTTAGCAGTGCACCACGCAGCTGGTCGCTGGATGTTAGTGTGAAGTTGTGGTGCTAGTAAACGGCTGCTCGGGCACATCAAAGGCCTTTCCGCTGCTCCATCATTGGCAAATATTTCTCTTTGAAAGTAAAAAGACATCTAAAAATCTTAACAGTATATATATATACATATATATATATATATATATATATATTATCCTAGTTAAATTTATTTTCTATTGTATTTTCATTCATATTTATTTCTTATCTATAAGCTTTTATTGTTTAAGGTCACAGGCGGTCGTATAAGCATTTCACTGCATATAGTACTGTGTATGACTGTGTATGTGACATGAAATTTTAATTTTAATTTGAATGTAACAGGTCGAGAACCTTTCTAGAAAAAATTCAACTAATTGAAGGATAAAAAAAAAACACACAAGCTTATCTATTTTCTCCGTGCTAGCAAGAACGATGCTAGAGTTACACCAAGTGTGTTCCTGTCAACTTCATGTGACCAGTTTGTATAAGACGTTCAACAGTTTTTCAAAATGTGTGACGCTCACTTTTGCTCCTTGTCACTCCGAAGGGTCTGAGGAAACCTACCCTTGATGAGATTGATCACGGGAGGAACGCCATAGTGACGCCCTCGCTGTTCGGGAGCGCTCTGGAGGAGATCATGGAGAGGCAGAGCCAGCTGTTCCCGCACAGGAGGCTGCCCTGGGTGCAGGTGCAGCTATCTCAGTGCGTTCTGGCACTCAGTGGAGCCCAGACTGAGGGAATCTTCAGGTAAGAGACATATATATATATATATATATATATATATATAGAGAGAGAGAGAGAGAGAGAGAGAGAGAGAAAGCTAATAGGGACATGAACATGCTGAAGACATAAACTAGCATGTTCATATCAAACAACAACTACCAACCACATTCTTCCTCCATGACGCACAAAGCCAGAGAAGCACACTTTTTCTTCTAATAGTTGCTGCAGCACAGTACGCTTGGATTAAAGCAGTATCTGACGTTGGAGCTTACTGGCGTGATTGTGGTTACAATACAGGGAATAGAAAGTGATACCGTCCTTTTCTCTTACAGAAGAGTGCTATTATTCTCTCTGCCTGTGGCATCATAGAGACCTGACCTCATATTCTCTCAGTGCTTTTCTGATTTAGGCATTCCTAAAAGTCAAAAAGTCAAATCCTTTGTCAGTGCAGAGCACACCTTTAACTGGTGATATGGTGTAAGACTTCGGTTTGAAGAGACAGAGATGGATCATTCTTGTCACGAGGAGTGGAATACATAAACAGAAATGCATGGAGTTCAGGTGTGGCCTTTCCATCCAAAAGCATTTTGCATAATTACCGACCTCGATTGCAACTATTTCTTGCATCTAAATAAGCTGCTAGGTTACATACATACATAGCAGTGTTTATTTTCTGCGGAAGGGCTGAGCCGAACATGGGGCAGGATATATAGAGTTGCTTTTGTGTTACCGATGAGGACAATAAAAGGCTCCAAAAACACGGCATATTTCCCAAACTGGCAGGGGTGTGACTATCCAAAGAGGATTCCAAATCCACTGAACCTTGAGGGAAGATAAGAGTTCATCATTCCTCCTCTGCAAAAGTCTAGATAATTATAGCAGCCAAACAAGTGTGTGTGTGTGTCCTCCTCAAGACTTGTCCTCCTTTCCGTAAAAGTGTCATCTTCACACATGCTCTGAAGCTCTGAGAAATCCCCGGTCATTGGGTGGTCCCTACAGGAGCTGTTTATCCAACCTGACCCCCATTTGTTAGACATTTGGCCAAAAGGCAAACAAAATGAACCAGATTAATCACTGACTCGGAACAGCCTTTCATTGAAGGCCAGCTGATGTGTGTTCGGAAAGAGATTGCCTCAATACACCAAACAGCTAAACAGATGTAACGGCAGATTTATTCAGGGTCGTGACAGATATATGAGCGCATGAATTATATTAACGCTCTGTTTATCACACTGCCAGTGATAGTGTGGGATCAGTTTTTCCTTTCATATGCCAATAATAAGTGCAGCACTGTGGATATGTTCCACCTCATGCTACAGTCTACATGTGGAGCTAAAACGACAAACACATTCTTTCCATCGCTCTCTTTCCCTTTTTTAATGGCTGTTTTTATGATGCTCGTCACCTGTGTGCGTCCTGGCAGGAAATCTGTCCCTCACCATTTGTTTGTCTGGTGTCTTCTATTTTTAATGCCCAGGTTTAAAGGGTTATTTGCTTCAGGGCCTGGGTGTATTATTAATGCATCACTTGTTCCTGTGCACAGGACACACGCACAAACGCACATTCAAGGATTCTTCTTTTATGAAATTGAATTGAAGCATGTTCATGCGGGTTTGTCTTCAGATTCATCTAAATATAGCTTTCGTTCTTTGTACTCAGAGATCTTTTGTTGAATGAAAAATATTTCATGATGTGAAATATGCATGGACTAAATAACTGTGCAAACCACCCCTCATTTCTTCATGTTTTGCGTCTAGAGAGCCAGACTTGTATTTTTTATGTAGTTTTGAGTAATAGTTCTCCAGGCGTACTGAAGGACTTTTTTTTTTTTTTTTTGCTTTCATTTTTGGCAAGTTTTTTGCTTTCATTCGGTTGAGTCCCTGTACCTGACCAGTTTCAGAGGAACTGTTTTTGTTTTTTAAACCACATAGTGACCTATGAATCATTCAAGCATAAAAAAAGCATGAACCAGATGATGACAGATGATCAGGATTAGTATACTGGTGATGCTGAATGGAACAGACGAGAGGGGAAATGAGGTTGCTGCTGAGGTTATTACATAAACAAACAATTTTTAAATCGTATCTTTAAGCACTTTGCAGCCTGTCGCTGTAAAAAATGTGTTATATTTGTTTATTTCTTTAATTGAATCTATATTGTTTAATTCAATTCAATATAAATGAAATGAACTGTGACACACAGTACTGTACAAATAACAGACACATTAGGCATTTATGTACCACTATCTTCTGGAGTCAAACCAGCTGCAAGTTCAGTTTACCTTATTGAGTGGTAGATTAAATTCATTTTATATAAAAGACCAGTCATTTTGGCAAATAAATATATAATAACCAAATGAAATACCATTCCTAGTTATCTGTAGTGTTCTCCTCCACTACTAGAACAAGATCACAGACATGACCTCACTCCGTTTTATTTGATTAATTTAAAGGTCACATGTATTAGACTTTAAAGATGTCTTAGAGGTCCTTCGAAGTGTGTGTGTGTGTGTGTGTGTGTGTGCGTTATGAGTAATGCTCCAGATGAAATACTATCAGATAATCCATTTTTCATATCTGAAACTCCCTTTATTTCACTCCTCTTCCAAATGAACCATTTCAGTGTCTATGTAAGTGAGCTACTTCTGAGCCACGTCCCATCAGAGAACAACAGAACAACAGCAAAATCTGATTGGCTTATCTAATTGATTGGACAATACAAAAATGGAAATAGGACAAAAAGCAGGGAATGTTTAGTTTTGGGGGTTTTTTTAGAATTTTTTGTGCACACACATTGGAGACCTGCTCTGATCTGAATATCCAAAAATGACTTAACTGAATGTTGCACACTAAATGTAATTAGTGGTGCTGTGTGTTTTAATGTTGCAGAGTCCCAGGAGATATAGATGAAGTGAATGCCCTCAAACTACAGGTGGACCAGTGGAAAATTCCAGAAAACCTCTCTGACCCTAATGTCCCTGGTAATCACAACATCATTAAAGACGTCTGTGATCTAATGTAACCTGTCTCAAATATTTACATGGGACTGATGGACAAGGCTGTGATTAATGACTGTCTCCGTCTCACTCTCTCAGCATCACTGTTGAAGCTGTGGTACAGGGAGTTGGAGGAGCCGGTGATTCCACAGAGTTTCTACACGCAGTGTATCAGTCACTATGAGGATGCTGATGCGGCCATCAGTGTAGTCCAGGCTTTACCAGAGCTCAACAGACTGGTTCTGTGCTACTTCATCCATTTCTTACAGGTATCCCACACACACTCTCAGACATGTACTTATTCATCAGTATAATAAGTTGTTCTCTGAGGAGACATTGTACACTTTTGGAGGAGTCTCCAGTGTCAGTGCTTTGCAATAGCTGTAAAGTTATAACGTTATGGAAAGTTCTGGAAAAGAGTTTTATACAGTTTCACTGTGACAAGAAAAGCTGATTTTTTTCCGTCTCATTACTTTAAGAGTCTGTTAAGAGAGCGACTGTTTATAAAGCTGCTCTAATGCAAGTACTAAAACCAAAGGAGCTAACAGACATCGCAAACATTCTCTAGCATTAAACATGACTAGAAATAAATAAAAAAGATACGGTGCTCATTCTTTAATGAACAATTTATAAAATGTGAACTACCGATTGTATTTGTCGGTAGATCGCTGCCGTACTGAAACACTTTAAAGGCAGATAATCCTTTCGTTCAGCGTGGTAATGGCATCGTAGATCATTTTCTCAGCTGGACGGGCAACAATGCAAACCAGCTATTAACGTAACTGGTGCTCTGCCACTTCATCCCCTGTGGACTGATTTATTAGACTTTCACACACAGTAATGAATGTAATGTAATGTAGTCTTTACTGGAGAGCACCACATTATTGCTGTAAAGTTCCAGGTAATAAAGAAAGTTACACATACACATATTTCTTTCTAAATGGTCTGCACAGTCACTTTAGATCTCACAGGGTTTCAGTCCACTTTTTCAACACACGATAAACAATAAATGAGGCTTTTCTTAATGTTGCTGTGGTAAAGACTGATCAGATCTCCTAGTGAGTCAGGTATTATGTTAGTCCTCATCTTCAGATTATTACCGTAATAATAGTTACACAAGTGACTAAATGTAAAAGTTTTCTGAAATGTTTTTCCCATCTTTCCCTCAGGTTTTTGCACAACCAGTGAATGTAAGTAAGACCAAGATGGATGTGAACAACCTGGCCATGGTGATGGCGCCCAACTGCCTGCGCTGCCAGTCGGACGACCCCCGCATCATATTCGAGAACACGCGCAAGGAAATGTCCTTTCTCCGCATCCTCATCGTGCATCTGGACACCAGCTTCATTAAGGACCTCGTGTGAATTTTACACCTACTGTATATCAGCGTGCCTCCCTGCAAACCCGCGTGTCCATGGGTGTCGCTTTCTTTACAGGGTTTGACCTGCGGCATTGTTGCGTGTATAACTCTGAGAAAAGAATAAAAAAAGACGTTTCGGTGTCTTGAGGAAAGTGATGGAGAATCTCGTCCGCTTATTAAACGTCGCTCCAGATATGAATCACCAGCAAGTGACTCACTGATTCACTGAATAGCAGCATTCGTTGAAGGAGTTTCTGTCTGAATCGACCCCTGAGACATTTTGAGGAAATGCTCCGATGCCTTGTAGCAGAAAGAATGAATGGATTCGGAATTAAACTCCAGCATATCTGCAGCAATCAGACTGTTAACATGTGAAACCAAATGTGCAGGGATCTGTGACTCTTTGTGTTATTACTAATAACTCTTTCTTTTCAACAAGTTGGGTTCGGACATTATTTTTGGACAACCGCTATCTTTTTTGTCCAGTGGAGTTCTCTAATTTAATATGGTTTGAGTGTGTCGGATATTTAATAGATACTAATCTCTGTGCTACGGAGTGTATGAGGCTCTCTTTTGGTCTTAGATGGTCTGCAAACTCTAAAAAAGATCTGTGTGTGTGTGTGTGTGTGTGTGTGTGTGTGTGTAAACTGCTCATGTTGACGTGTGTCTGGAAGACAAATCTGTTGGCTTCGTCCCGGCCTGCTGACTTTGAACCTGGTGCCTGTAGTCAACTGTGTGTGTGTGTGTGTGTGTGTGTGTGATGGCTTTCTGAAAGGTCATCCTTCTGTAATCAAAAGCTCAAGGCATGGAAGGTGCTTCGAAACCAACTCTCCTTTATCTCATCTCCTTCAAAGAAACGATGCGTTTGATCTAGTGCATGCTATTTTTTCTCCGTGGCGTGTGTCAGCAGAAAGGCACGCGGGTCTATTCACCGCGTCCGAGCAGTCGAGATCGCACGCTTAGACGATATACAGTATTCCGCTCCGGCGACTTCGGCAACCATTTACAGTCCTGACTCCGGGGAGTTGGGTTGTCTGGTAGTGCTGATTGGAGGCGACTGGGCTCGTGTTGAAAACGTTTTGTCAGTCATGCGTGGGCTTTCATCAGTTCTCCAACCCACGTCTTGAAGACTAAAACATGACTCCATCCGCGGACGACACGGATGACTGCAAAGCTTCACGGACATAATTTTTACTGCGTTATTTTTCCATAAGACGGGGCCGATTTCATATCTCAGATGTGCGGTTAAGGACGTAGCCAGGACCCAGGCTGTAGTATATTTAGCTCTTGTGGTCAGACTTTAGGGTTTAGCATCAGCATGGGAGCGTTTTGGCTTCTGATTTTGGAGCGAGACTTCGGAGTTTTTGACCGCATGTGTTTTTGCACACAGCACACCCTGACTTCTGTTTTTGTTACAACGTACACCCCGAAATAAGACGGTTCTATCAGACGAAAACAGTCAGGCACGATTAGCTGCTTGTTAAAACTCCATGCTGACATTTCCGTAACTATCTGTCTGGGTCCTGCTGCTCCACGCTGTCAGACAGTTCACTTTACACAGCCGTAGTTATTTCTCCAGTGCGTTTCTTCTCGTCGTCCGTGTCAGTCCAGGCAAAAACACGAGACCCGATACGGTGAAGAACACAGTAATCCTGCTGACGCCTCTTATAGTTCCATATCATTGTTTGTTTAGACATCAGATCCAAGAACTTTCCCACATGACTAATCAGCATGCCCACGCCACTGACTTCTCTCTCTTCTTCTGTAAATATGACTGTACGTCTCCGATTATGTTTTTATCAAACTTCTCCCTTTTCAAACAAACATTACTACATCCATGAAGCTATACTTGCATCTCTCTTGTCAATTCAGAGATCTGTCATTTGTCATGTCTTTTTTTTTTTTATATATAATCTTTTTGACGATTGTGTTGAATAGTGAACAGAACTGTAGCAGAAAACAGCCACATTACTCGCATGTGTGTGTGTTGTTGACCTCCACTATGCTCCTGTATTGCACTTACCCGCATGTCCTCTGCCTCTACGGCTCTCTCTGATCCTTGCAGGGACTAATGACCTCCGACTCGAATTGTAAATATATTTTTCTCCATGGCCTCTGATGGGGACAGCTAGAAAAAGAAAGATGGACGGCAAGCATTTAATTTCCATCGTTTCGAAAGAAAGAATAAAATGTATAAATTTGTATCAATTTGTGATTTTTTTGTTGCTCAGTAGAAATGCATCCCTTTCTCATCTATTGAGTTTTTTTTTCAGTCTTGTGATTCAACTAGGATTAAAGAAAACATGTATATTACATAGAAATGCAAATGCTGTAGACTTGAACATGATGTACTGTATTAATGCTTACAAACCACCAAGCCTTCTTCAGCACAGCGTAGAAGGATCCAGACAGGACCGCGTAACTGATTTACATCTGTCTGGTGTTTTCCCCATATTGTGTCGATCCGTCCTGCTCTGTGGCTCAAATTAGTACAATTCTAGGGTAGTTAGATGGGTTAAAGATTAAGTACCACATCTTCCCGCTGATATCTCAATCACATCTGCTCCAGACATTAAATAATTTCACTGTGAGCCAGCACCATTAGACTGTAATCAGCCGTGCATTCAGACGACTACTGCTCTGAACGCGGGACTAAATTCAGATAAATGGCTCTAATCATAAGCAAAAGGTAGGAATGAGATAATAAACATGTTTTTGCAGTTAATGGCAGCCAGGCAAACAATGCTAATAGTTAGCGATCTAATGACTACCGCTCTCTGCGGTATTTCTAGCTAATTGCAACATTAAGCTCAACTTTAATCACAGTTTCTCATTTCCTTCACTGCATATTTATGTACATTTTTTGCACACAGAAAATTGAAAACCTTAAACCTAGTCCAATTTTCCCACATCAATAACCAATATAGGGGTTAAAAATGATTTCACAATCATGCATCATATAAAACATGCAAAACACTATCGCTGATCATCACTGCAGCTTTACTGAGGATGCACAGAGGATGGAGAAAAGTTCTAACAAGAACACAATACCTGTTCAAATCTACAATAGTGAAAAGGATTTAATTTTACCAAAGGCATACAAAAAGAAAAGGTGAACATGGTCTCCCCCTGCTGGTCAACTGCTGCACTGCACAAGCCTCTCAGCTCACAATAAAGTACAGTACTGTAGTGTACACCCACACTCTGTCCATTGCTGCTCTTTGTATGATGTCAGTATCCTATAGTTGAAACTTACACAGTTTGAAATATTTATACATATAGTTATTAACATCTGATTTTTTAAATGAACTTTGCCATAAAATAAACTCTCACTCACTCAGTCACCATTTATACCATTTATACAGTCAGCGGAGTCTCTCACTGGGTACTTTGAACATGAGGCGGGTACACCCTGGACAGGGTGCCAATCCAACACAGGGAACACACACATAAACACACTCACACACTTCGGGCAATTTGGGAATGCAGGTATTTGAGAGGAAACCAGAGTGCACACTCCATGCACACAGACCCCGAGGCGGGAACTCAGGTCGGAAAATCAGGTAGTCAGTAGTCTAGGAAATTATGGCATGTTTTTTACAACATGAAGACAACTGTATAGTGTTAAAAGCGCTGGACAAGTCAAAGAATATGCTATTGCCTGCTTTTTCTAAATGGGATTAGCTAAAAACAGCATTCTCTGGGTATTTACCACATGATATGTGACGGGAGACTGGCCTGTAGTTGCTCGGAGATGAGAGACACCCATCCATCACACAGCACATCTACACAAACACAAGGGTTAATTCATTTTGATGCAATTTAATTTTATTTGTATAATGGTTTTAACAATCAACATGGTCTCAAAGTTCATGCTTTATAGAACATAAGACACAAAAAACAGTGCATAGAGAGAAAAGTCCTAGATGTTGGACAAAACCATCCATATTGAGCAAGCCTGAGGCGACTGTGGCAAGGAAAATCTCCCTTAGATGGTTTGAAGAAGAAACCTTAAGAGGAACCAGACTTATAAAGGAACCCATCCTCATTTGGGGGACACTAGAGAGTGTGATTGTACAAGTACAACAGCAGTGAAATGCAATGCAACAAACTCCAGACTGTGCAAAATTAAAAAAAAAAAAAAAAAATGTCTGTACAAACTAAAAATAAAAATAGACTAAGGAGACAATGAAATTAAATAAATGACACTACTCATAATAAGTTAGGGATATTGTGAGAGACTTAGTGGAAGTCATACATACGGTGTTTGTTTCACTTCAGACATTTTTGGGATAGGGAGGCAATTGTATTGGGGTGATAGACACACCTTATTTTGTGTTTTCCATGTAATGGTCTCAATGAGTGATACGCTGAGGTCAACATGGTCCCCAGGGTTTGCTTTGGTGGAGGAGGTGCAACAGTCTGGGCACGCATCACCAGTCAACGCAAAACAGATTTAGTTATTGTACATGTCTCAGTCACTGCACGTTCTTACCTCAGAGACGTCATAGAACCCATCATCATCCCCCAGTTCCGCCAGCACATCCCCAACTTTCTGTTCATGGATGATAATGCTCCACCACATCGTGGCAGAATCGTCACATCTGGACTTCAGGAAGTTGGAGTGCCTCATATGGTATGGCCATCAATGTCCCCTGACTTGAGTTGGAGCAGAGACTGGATGATCGTACCCCACCCCCACGTGACCTGGAAGAACTGCGTGTAGCACTTGTGGAAGAGTGGAACGCATTGCCTCAGAACAACATCATGAGGCTAGTGAGGAGCATGA
>JAQMYL010000015.1:15115442-15144416 GCA_030014365.1 Clarias pachynema | reverse complement strand
TTCCGACAAAGAATAAAAAATATCGAACGTTCTATCGAACACATTTTTTATTGATATCGATCACGTGTCTATCGCGATACATATCGTTATCGTTTTATCGCCCAGGCCTAATTTACACCCCTGGTCACATGATGCATTTTTGTTCTGATTTGACTGATGAGTGGAATATCAGGGTCTGTGTAAACACAGCAGTTAAAAACATAATTGGTGTTACATACGCTCTCACGTTTCTATAACTTCCTCCCTGTAGTGTACAGGGTCATCAAGAACCAGCCGCCGCCCATCCTCTCCATCGAACTGGACCATAACCCGTTTAAGTGCCAGGTGCCGGGTTGCACCAAGTCCTTCCGCAAGGCGTCTCTGCTGCACTATCACATGAAATACTACCACTCTGAGAGCGACCTGTGCTCATCACACAGCTCCCACACACACCCCTCTGAAACTCAGGGCCAGGAGAGCCACACACACACCTTGGAGACTCCCCGCAGGCGCCGCACTGTTTCTGCATCCCTAGGTAAGGGCTCAGTCTGGGATAATGTGGAATCAAGCCGTGACTTTATACACTGAATCCTACGCTGAATATATCTTTTTTTTTTTTTTTTCCATATCTTTGGAAAAAAATATATATTTACAGTGTGTGACTGTGTGTCTCCACACTTGTGTGTGCCTTATTCTGTCCCTCTCTCTCTCTCCCTCTCTCTTTCTTTCGTACACAGACACGCCATCCCCACTGAGCGACAGTAAATCCAGTCACACCCCGTCACCCCATACTGCCAACGGTGTGCATCGTCAGCGCAGCTCCTCCCACTGCGAGAGGAGCAAAGAGAACCAGCACACCAACCGCTCGCTTCATGACGACAGGGACTGGGTCACCATGGAAACAGGTGGGAGTGCACCCCCCCTCTTCACATCCATTGCTGCACATGAAATCCTCCTGCCATAAATCAAAGCTGTTAAAGCTTATAGATTACTCATTTCTGAATTTTCGGTTGTGTGCTTTTGGACAGAACGAGAGAAGAGGAGGGAAAAGAAGCCGAGGGACTTCTGCATCAAACCAAAGAAGAAGAAAAAGAAGAAAAAGTGGTCCAAGTCAGGTGAGAGACGGTTGGACATGTGGCTTAATCTATCCTCATGTGCTTTTCTCCTGAACAGGCCTGTTAAAGGTAGACGCACACTAAAGTCAAACTGTGTCTGCTGTCTCTGTGTTGATCCTGTCTTATATTTCACTCTGTTTAATTTGAACTCAGTGGCTGTGATTGAAATGTTCTTACTTATTGTTGTATATTATATCATTAGACTACATACCGTGTCCTGTATGTACTATGAATTGTTATACTATTTTGTGTCTTAATAATTAGTCAGTGGGATTGATCAGGCACATTGTTGGCATCCTTACTTGATGTACTGTAGGTTTTGCTGATGGTGGTCATTTAGCTGTAGCCACATATTTGGAAATTACTTTTAAAGCTATACACTAGGCATCGCTAAATGGCGGCCCAGACTGATGCTTTTTTTCGTTTTTTAATAAATGAGAATAATTAATATACCAGTAATCCGGGACTTTTTTTTTTTTCTCTCAAGATGGGCGTGGCTATACACGTCACTCAACAGAGCCAATCAACACGATAGTTTACCGTGTATAGAACGTGCAGGAACGAGGAAACAGGAACGAAAGCACAATACAGAACGGCATACGCTAAGAAAATGAACCTTCGAAGATGAATGAACAGATCAGTACATGTTTATTCTTCCTGCTGGAAGTTTAAAAATCAGTTTGGCTCATATGTTCCGCGGCGGTTTAAGGTGAGGGCGTGTAAAATACCTGAACTGAGAGCCCGGGAGGACCGAACAACCAGAGTACTTTCACATTCATTTACAGTGTAACGGCGTGCAAATAAAGATTAAATAATAGTAATATAAGGAAAATACAAGTTCAAACTGTCCACATGTTTAACCTAGTTACTGAAAACTGACAAACCTTAAAAAAATGCAATGTGTAAAATTTACATCTTCTTCTATACCGCTTTATCCTGTATTCAGGGTCGCGGGGGCCTGGTGCCTATCCCAGGAAGCTTAGGGCACGAGGCAGGGTACACCCTGGACAGGGTGTAAAATTTACATAACATCTTAATATAGATTTATTGACTTATTTTTAATAATAATTTTATATAATAATTGTATATTTAAAATAACTGTATATAGAGAGAATCCAAATTTTTAAAAAAAATCTAATTCAAACCTTGGTTTGAAGAAAATGTTATTGACTGGACCTCATTACATTTTAATTGAGTAGCCCTGCTTTACCCCATTCAGGTGCCTTTTAAATCGTCATGGTTACTTATTGCAAACTCGAATCTAAAATGCTTTTAGTCTGAACTCGCTGCAGGATTTTCGACAGGGTTTTTTTGCTTTTCTGTTCCTTTTTATTTCTTCCTCTTCATTGGTGCTTGTGTCGCCTGATTCATAAGCATGAGTTGGAAAGTGACGGCAATTCATCTGGATGGTTTTAATCCACATTGTTTGTTTGTTTTTCAGCAGGGCAGAGCTTCAAAATGACCGTAGTAGAGGAATGCTTTCTCCTGCTAGCTTGTCTGACTTCTTGTTAACTCACCTCATGAGCTTTTGCTGCTTTCTCTAAACATATTATATGCATTAGCGTCTTTATACAGTAGAAGCTGCTCAGACATGCCGGCGTCACCTGTGAATTTCTCATGGCTAGGAAGCTGCTCAGTGTGAGTGTTTGTGTGTGTCTTGTATGTCCTAATACTGTCTGGCATCTGCTCTCCCTTCCTCTGACAGACTCTCATGGCAGTGATAAGAGCAATGGCTTTAGCTCGTACCCCTGCAATCCAAAACAGTCACTCAAATTGCCCCTCTCCCACAAACACCGCTCCTACGTCGCACAGTTCCCTGAGCCAGAGCTCGATGATGGTGGGTATCAAACACTGAGGCCCCAGCTTTACAACAAGGCTTCCTCTCCACTTCCTAGTCTGCTTTTAGTCTCAGCTTTAATCTTACCACTTTGGTCACTTTTCTCTGTCTTGTTCGTATCCCACAAAAGCCTTTTTTTTCAATACATGAATTATACGAATCTGTGTGTGGGTGTGTTTATAAGGTCGAGCGAATTGTCTCCAACTTTTTTCCTTAAACTCCCGTTTTCATGTGCTGCAGGTGAAGACAGCGGCAGCGATTGGTCAACGGACAGCCCTCTGTGGAGCGAGGAGGAGTCGGAGACGGGGCTCGAGCTGAACACGCCTTTCTCTGAGCAGGGGGTGGAGACGGTGGGTCATGACTCAGAGATAGTGCGCTGTGTGTGCGAGGTGCAGGAGGAGAACGACTTCATGATCCAGGTGGGCTTGCTTTGCCCAAAACAGAGCGTTGTTCTAGATTAGCGTCAACTTTGTACACACAGGACAGAGAGAGGCTGAAAAGGACGTTCGTGGCTCATAGTCATGACAGAGGTGTATGCACAGTGGAAGGCAGGCAGAAATGTGACTTCCGTCCTCCTCCTCCCTCAGGGTCTTTTGAGAAAAGTCACATCAGGTACTTTTTTATTTTATTTTTTTATGGCTCCGCCTCTAGATGGTAAGGCGTTGTGTTTCTGTGATGTCCGTGCATCTGTCCATCTAAGATACTAAAGATGAACCCATTAGCTTGTGGAATCGATTCATGCAAGGACAAAATCGCAGCAAGGTCACATGTCTCTGAGATGGGTTTCCTTCATTAGTTTCTTTCCTGATTAAAATTCAGAGATGGCGCGTGCATATTGATCTACAGTAGGATGTCTAACATATTATAAAACCTGAATAGATGGTGTTGAAGTGTCCACTACGTCTGAGAATGATGTGTGCTCTCGGTCCATTCATCAGTCCAGTGCTGTTGTTGGTGTGTTGGTGCAGTGGCTCATATTTGTGACTAAATGTAGGATTTGTACAGACTCGGCTTTGCCATCACTAGATGACCTAATTACATTCTAGCATTGATCCAGATATGGTCATGGCATTTGAGACTTTGTCAAGATCATGGCCAAAAAAAACAATTATTGGACTCTTTCGGGTAAAGATAACATGAAATGATTGGAATTGGGTTGAAATCTGTCCAACAAATTATAAAACCTGGAAAGATGATGTTGAACTGACAGTAGAAATCACAGCTATGCTGTAGTAGGGAAGGTAGGAGCATTTCCACGTGCAGCAGGAACGCGCAGGATTGGGACTAAACAGCTGTGTGGCCGTAAGAAAACCACTTGTTGGTGAGACTTAGAGGAGAATTTATTCAGGAGAGAATAAAGAGTGGACTCTGGAGCAATGGAAGAAGGACATGTGGTCTGATGAGTTCATCTTTCGAGAACGTTGGAAGGAAAGTGCATGAAGCAATGTACTCATCATGTATAGTGCCCACTGTAGAAGCCTCTGGAGGTAGCGCTATGATTCAGTTTGCTTAAGTTGGTCAGGTCGAGTCTCAGCAGCGTTACATGGCAATAAAATGAAGTCAGCTGATGACCTGAATGAACTGAATGACCAGATTATCAGTCGCATGGGGCCAAGGATGGAACATAGGAACATCTTAAGTTTAAATACTTTATGATTTTTAAACATCTGATTTCAAGATATTGAAATATTTATTTTCTTGCTAGTTACAACTAGATAATATTAATATTTCGGTGTTCTCTCTTCCTTGAGTCTAAAGCAGCTTCATGCTTATCATAACTTTTATTATGAACTGAAGTGTGTGTAACTTAGGGCTGCACAAATAATAAAACTTTAATCTTGTTCAGGATTTTGACTTACCACAATTAAACAAACATGAGCGACCAATTTCGAAAGTGCAGATGGTCTGCAGGTAGAACAGCAAATAAACACTGAGCTATGCGCGCACACAAATCTTTGCAAGTGCAGTAATGCACCTTGCGAGTGACAAAGTGAATCGCACACTCATTTGTCTCAACTCAGACATGACTCTTAAAATTTTGCTCAGTGCACGCTTGTCTTCAAGTTTGATTTTAAGAGTTGAGTGGGACAGTGGCTGATGTAGATGTATCACGAGACTGGCCTGTAAGCAAATGCGATACGAGTGAATGACAGCTGCAGTTTTCCTGAATAAAAGGTACTGTGATGTTTACAAACTGATTTTAGTCAAGGCTTTTGTTTATTCAAGGATTTATGAGCTATGTGTAGAATAAAAAAAGGAACATCTTCGGTTACTTAGAATCTCCTAAGGCTGCTAGATGAAAGTGTATCAGCCACAAAAAGCTCATTCCAAAGGGTTTTAGCCCCCATACCACTCATCTGTACTGGATAGATATGCTGTTATTATTATGGTTATTATATTGTTGTAGTAGTAATATTAATAATAATAATGGGAATAAATCTTCACAGGCGTATCTCATTTGCGTTCGCTAATTTTGGCATTATTTTAGACTCGTAATTTTATTTTGAAATCAAATAAAATTGTGTCAAATAGATTATTGTCCCATGCAGGAATGTGGTGTGTGTTATGTTCATGTTACAGGACATTTTTTTTTAGGATTTTATTATAATAGTAAAATCATGATTATTTATCAGAATACTTGTGGTAATTATTTTGACTGGTGCAAGCAATAAACACCCCCCCCCTCCCCCCTCTCTGTCTCTCTCTGTCTTTCTCTCTTCAGTGTGATGATTGTTTATGCTGGCAGCATGGCACATGCATGGGCCTGTATGAAGACAGCGTCCCTGACACCTACAGCTGCTACATCTGCAGGGACCCTCCTGGTGAGTTAGCTCAATCGCTATTCTGAGAATTCTCATGAAATGTCCAGCAGTGCAGCACTAAATGTCCTGTTTATGCTCGGGAAGTGAATCGGGGTATCTTATGACCGCAATCCTCATACTAGTGTCGCTTTAAATATATTCGCTGTTTGCCAGCTGATGCTTAATAACGAGTGCTGATATTTATAGCCATGACAGATTAAACATTCTTGTTTCTGTATGCATCGTGTGTAGCTCAGAGACAGAGTCAGCGCTATTGGTACGATAAAGACTGGCTCAGCAGTGGTCACATGTACGGCCTGCCCTTCTTAGAAGAAAACTACTCCCATCAGAACGGCAAGAAAATGGCAGCCACGCACCAGCTCCTGGGCGACGTGCACCGCGTGTTCGAAGTGCTCAATGGACTCCAACTCAAAATGAGCATCTTACAGTAGGTTTCAAATAGCTCCCCCCCCCCCCCGACCACCACATTTTGCACAGTGAGTGTCCTTTAAGAGTAACCTTCCATCTGTTGTTGAGCATGGTGAAGAGCAATGAGGCAGATTCAGTGGTGAATACCAGATATCACACACCACTGATTAACTTTTTTTTTTCTTTTTCTTTTTCTGGGAAACAAAGACTTTTCTAGTTAGTGACTAGAATTGGTACAAAGACCTAAAGTTCATCTCTTGTTTCATTTCCTGTCCCCTCTGAAAGTGCTGAAGCGAAAAGCTCATTTGTTTTGTTTTTGCTACATATTGAGGATACTTGGGTTCAACCAGGGCCTCCCAGGTGGCCACCTCACATTTTGGTTTCAGACCTTATGGTGGAGTGATGGAAAATATTGTATTAAAAAAATTTAGGCGTCACGCTCTTTTTTTTTTTTGCGCTCACAAGAGGATCTAGTTTTTTTTTTTTTTTTTTTTTCCCCCCCTCCCAAAAGGTAGGTATATTTCTGAACAGGATAGGCTGCTTACTTTTCACATTCTGTCAGAATCTGGCATCAAAATTGAGCTCAGATACATCTGGAAGTTTTATTCGCTGCTGAAAATCAATTGGTTTCAGACTTTGGGTTGTAAGGTCCAAACTAGGCTAATAGACAATATTCTACTGTATTTTTATTAAGTTGGCAAGACGCTATAGGAAAATGCAAAATTGGCCAAATTGTAACATATAATCTCAGATTTATAGCCGTCTCTAAATGGCTCCGAGTCAGATAGCGGTGTAGAGCGATGGTGATGAGTGATTTGCATTTTGTGGTTTGGCCCCTCTGTTTCTGCTCTCAGTCATCTTTAAATGGTTAATTGTGGCATCTTCACCCCATCCTGTGGAGGCTATTAGTCTTTGATTTTCTTTTTCTTTCATTCTCTCTCTCTCTCAAACACACACAGCTTTGGTTTGTCCTCAGCTGCTGCTGTTTTGCTTGGCTGATTTGTTTAATGTCTGGTTGCTAGTACACCAGTGGTTTCTTTCTTTTTTTTCCGCAGATTCCACATTGTTCTAGTGGTTCTAGTGCAGTGACACTAATTGATTTCCCTCTTGTCTCCACTTCCATGTGTCTTGAATTTTTCTTCCATTTGACACCCTTTTGATCGACTTTTTAAATTTATTTTTAATTTAGATTCCGTGTTCAAAGCTGAATCCCAGTGCTCCAACCAGCACTTTTCTTTTCAGACATAAAACGTCCAGACGTTACTTGTTTTAACAGTCGGATCTACGAGGGCGCACCTGGTCAGCGAGAAACACCTATCAGTGTTGAGCTCCAATAATTTTGGTCACTCTAAAATACGTGTCTAAACAAATTCTCCCTTTTCCAATTTTTATGATATCTTTTAAATTATGTAATTACGTTTTATCTCATCATTTATATAAATAATTAAAGAGTGGGACTGAGGTCTCAGACGGTCACTAAGAAATAGGCAGCTGAATAACATGAAGCCAAACTGGACTTTTGTTTCACTGTTTTCTTGCTGTTGCTCGGTGAACATCTGGAAAACGTAGCAACTTCATCCACTGAATTTTTTTTTCAGTAAATTTTTGTTTCCTTTCTTGGATTCTGTTGTTAACAGTGTTTATTCAGCCCTTCACATACGGATCACACATGCACATGTTTAACATTTTATGTGTCTAGAAAGTTTAAATGCTGATCTGATCGTCTTGGTTCACTTATGATTGTGCTTTATTTACTCTTTAGGTATGCATTACACTTTATTATTATTTTTTTTCCCATCACTAAATTTTGATGCCTGTATTATTGGATAGGGCTCAGGGTCACCCAGACCTGAAACTGTGGCGACAGCCCTGGAAGGCATCTGATGGCATACTCAGGAAGGGGACGGTGAGTTCCGGCATGACCACGCCCTCCTCGCCTCACGCAACAGACTCCATGGACGGTGAGCCGGTCAATTCCAAACAGCCCGTGCCTCCCGTCAGCTCTTTCCAGACGTCTTACATCAGCAGCGAGCACTGCTACCAGAAGCCACACGCGTACTATCCAGCACTGGAGCAGCGGCTGGTGGTGGAGACACGCAGCACTGACGAGCTTCTGGAGCTCGAGACGCGCAAACTGCAGCTGACCAACGCTAAGGTTGTTAATAAATCTGTTTTTTGTGTTAGATTTATTAATCCAGGGCTAGCTGATCAAGAGCAGTTGGATAACACGAATGCCTAAACCTGTTCTGTTTTAAAGCTGGGACAATACAGAGAATTGTTTGCTGTTTTTTCCAAGCTAAAACCTTCAGTCTTTATGATAAGACAGAACAGCTTAGGATGAATACCTTAGACCAGACCGGGGACTCAAACTCCATCCAGAAAGTGTCCTGTGGGTTCAGGCTTTCAGTCCCACCAAGCAGAAGCTACACTTGATTGTCTATTAAAGCCAAGTCTTGGTTGGAACAAGAGCCTGCACACACGCACGGCCCTTTCTGCATCCAGTTTGACACCCCAGTTCACCACTAGACAGATCAATAGACTGGATAAACTCCAGTGGGGCCCGTGTTAATTTAACATGATTGTCGTCAGGAGTTGGAGTGTCGCGTGAAGCTGCTGGCGGCCGAAAGAGAGAAAAGCTGCGTCGCCCAGGTTAAGGAAGAGGAGCCGGACCCAGTGGCCTGCGACTCCAAACCCGACCCCGACCTCCTGCTACATCAGCAGTGGCAGCTGAACCTGCTGGAACACATCGAGGCCGTGCAGGACGAGGTCAGCCACAGGATGGACCTCATCGAGAGAGAGCTAGACGGTGAGCATCAGCATGAAACAGCTCTGATCGAGTTGCTAACAATATGATGACTCTGTTTATTTTCTCTGTTGTAGTTTTTACCTGTGTTTTTTTTTTTTTTTCTTAAGGTGACTTTTAAAAAGTAGTAGTAGGAGTAATATAGGTTATTTTTCTTTTGTCACTAAGAAGTATTATTGTTATTAGTATTCTATCCCAGAGTTTCACTTAGCAAGTAGCTCGGTGGCTAGCTCTATGGCCTCATACCTTCAGGTTTGAAGGTTCTATGGATTGGCATCCTGTCCAGGTTGTACCCCTTCTCATGCCCTAAGTCTCCTGAGATACGCTCAAGGTCCCCGTGACCCTGTATACAGGATAATTGATATGAATAATGAAAATGAATAAATGAATTTCCACTTAGACCTGGGCGGCTTTTCACCACAGATCAGCGCAGCCTGAAGTAAAACTGGTCATTATGCTTGTGTGCCATTTAGAGATATATGTCTGGCATCATGATTTGTAAAAAAAAACGTATTCAAAGTGTTTGTAAATAGTACACAGCACATGACATCATGTACAACATAGTACGCCGATTTGGCTGCTTCTCTTGTTTTTCGCTCTGGTGCCAAAAAAGCAAGTAAAGCGCATTGCTGAAAACTTGGGCTGAACCCACTCTGAGTAAAAACTCAGGACAACATCTTTGAAAAAGGTCTCTGACTGAATGCTCGTATTTATTTAAAAAAGCTTTTTGCACAGATTAAGTGTGCAGATGCTTCTTTTCTTGTCTTTATTTGTGTTTGTTAGGTCCAGCACCTTTTATACCTGATGAGCATGTTTTCCTTTCATTGTTGTATTTCAATTATAACAAAAGAATTAAATATTATTGAAAAAAATCTCATAGTATAAAATAATGATAAATGTATTATTAGTAGTAGTATTTACTATTGTGCAAAGGAAGAAGGTCAGTGTATCATATTGCAACTGAACTTGTCAAAGCGGTTGAGTCTTAAATATTTTAGGATTTTTTATTATGAGGCAATGGTTAGAATTTTCTTTTCCAATTCTTCTTCATGTTCTGTAAGTAATAAACGGGAAGTAAGGTTATACCCGTGATCGCCACCACCACCACTCTTTTAAAAAATTTTTGCTATTCCAAACAACGATCCTGTCCATTAAAACAAAATGATATGATATGATCTGAATGGGGAGGTTTGTTATTCGTTGCACCCCTACCTTTTCACTATGATGTATGTGGGTTTGGGACATGACTATACTTCCTGCTCTCGATCACATAATCAGCCTTTCCAAAATAATACTGCAATGAAACAAAAACTAACAGGAGTTCTTGAGCAATTCTCTCGGTTTTTAGGACACAATACATAAAACAACCACAGTTAGTGCAAACAAATATTCAAGGAAAGTGCTAGCATAATTAATGAAGAAAAGGCGCTCTATACAATAAGAAGCCTTTTTTCCCCCTTTGTTAGAATTCTATATCATTTTGTTGTTATTTTTTATTTTTATTTTTATGTGGTTATTAATTATTATATATGTGTATGGATGAAACACACCTGTTCTCTCTGTTCCTTGTTCAGTTTTAGAAAGTTGGCTGGACTACACAGGTGAGCTGGAGCCTCCAGAACCCCTGGCGCGCCTCCCGCAGCTCAAACACCGCATCAGACAGCTACTGACAGACCTGGCAACAGTGCAGCAGATCGCATTGTGCTCCTCATCCACATGAGGGCGTTAGAGCACAGACCTCCTCAGAAACGTACAGCACAGGAGAGATGGAACACAAAACTAAAAGAGACGGAGAGCGTGAGACTTGAACCTGGACTAAAGCAGATGATAAATAAGTGATATTTGTGCTCTGGGAAAAACTGCGAGCCAAAACAAACCAACTTATCAGAAGAAACAAAAAAGGAGAGAGAAATTACTTGAATGTTTAATATGTTAAAAGGTTTGAATGTAATTCAGGGTTGTGGTTCAAGTCTTGGCATCAATTATGCCGCGTTATGAATTTCCTTAAAAAAAAATTTTTTTTTTACACAAATTGTTTTTTTTTGAAGGACTATAATGTTTATGGCATTATACGCAAGGGATTATTATTATTATTATTTTGGCTATAAAACAAATTTTTAAGCACTTAAATTTGTTACTTATTATGGAAAGTTCTATTTTGGTTTTGGTTGGTTGAGTTTCTCCACTCTTCATTGCTGATGTTATGCAAAGCCACCTTTTCATACGTTTGTTAAGAACTGTTTGGATATTTGACATCTTCAGACAAAGAGACTGAGGCAGTGACTGTGGTTTTGTAGCCGTTAACGTAAACCTGGAAGTGTTTAAAGGAACATATATTTTAATCTCAAAGTACTTGCATCTTGCTTTTATATTTGTATTGAATAGACAATGTTAATTCCCTCTACGTAAACATTACTTCATGTTTCAGGATGTTTTGTTCTTTTTCCATTTGTTGAAAACTGTAATGCTATTTACTGTGACTGAGTCTGCATTCATAATAACAACAACAGTAATAATGACAATAATAATAATAATAATAATAACTTTACCTTTATCCCTTGTAAATTCCATAGTATTGTCCTGCCCGCTTTGTTTTTGGACATTGATTGCATCTGTTTGATTCTGACAAATGCAAATGATTCTCTGCCATGTTTAACACAAAAAGGGTATCCTTTTTTATTCCCCACAAGCTCTTACTGCATACTGTATTGTTCTTTTTATTGTCTGTTTGTTTTTTTCCCCTCTATATTTTCTTTTTATGGCACTAGTGATCTTTTTTTAACTTATTGTAATTATGAATTTAAGTTATTGATTCTGCTGTCTTTTTTTATAACTTTACCCGCTGTGTGAGTGTGTGTGTGTGGAGCAGATGGGCTCTCAGTGTGCATTCAGCAACGAGTGTGTCACTGTTCAATGCTCAAACCCAAAAGTATTTTATCTGAATTTCAACGCTTAACCATGCGCCTGGTATTCCATAACAACACGTTGAAAAATGCAACATCGTCTACCTTTTTCAAACCCGATCCTAAAAGAATGGGCGAGGGGAAAATGCTGTTTCTATTTTTCTAAACTTTATGCTTTTCTTTGTGTTGCCGGTGACCTGTTGCTCTGCAGCCTGTTCCCTGTACTTCCACTTTGCTGTGCATTGTGTTGCCTGTCTGCCCTTTTGCATCACCAGTCATTGGGGATACATTAACCAGACCTACTTGTTTTATAAAACTGTTGAGTTTTTTGTTTTTGTTTTTTTAAGCGATTTGTGTGCTGTCCAGGTTCTTCTGGCCTGCAGTTTAAAAGTCCATTTCTCCAAACCAACATGGAAACAGGAGAATATCTGTGTTGAGCATAATGATGCATTAGCTGAAGCCAAGAAAAAAACAAAAATAAATAAATGTCATGTACGCTCAACTTCCATACGTCTATGTTCTGTGTGCTGTTTGGTTTCTTGCATGTTCACCATCAGTCTAAAGTTTGGATACACCTTCTAACATGATCTTTCCTGATTATTTTACAATGTAGTAAGAAATAATGCTGAAGGCATTCAAAATATGCACTAATTTCATTTAAACAGTTGATGTTGAGATGTGTCTGCTACTTATGCTCTGTAAAGCCTTCATAACAGCTGTTAGCAGGTGCTGTTAATTGATGCTTTTTGAGGCCGGTGACTTTTAAATGAACTTCTCTTCTGCAGCACAGGTAAGTTTTGGTCTTGCTTTGCTGGGATTGCCTTCTCAAGAGCCAGTTTCATCATGGTGCTTGATGGGTTTTGCAAATGCACTTCTTGCAGGAACTAATCAAGAACAGCCAACCTATTCCTAAAAAAACAACTGACTACTGTTGTTATGTAATTGCCTAATGCCATGAGTGTTATTTCATAGGCTTGGAAAAATTCAGGGTTGTGTAGAGGTTACCTCTAGGGTCTGGGATGGATTTCCACCTCGGGTCTGTGTGCATGGAATTTGCCTGTTTCCCTGTGCTTGGTGGGTTTCCTCTGGGTACTCCGGTTTCCTCCCACAGTTGGGGTGTAAAGTGACCATTTACACAGAATAAGTGGTATAGAAGATGAATGAATGGGAAAAAAAATCCAATATTGTTTTAGTATGTAGAAAAAAACAATGTTTTCTAAATTAATGTATTGTATTTATTGTATAAAAATGTATGGTACTGTATTTTCTGGTTAGCCTTATGTTATTTAAAACATCTGGGCTGCTGTTATTGATAAACAATATGGAATTGCAGTCTAGGCTTAGGAAAGCAAACGTATTTTAATTATATATTTTTAATATACAGAAGAAAATGCTTTGGTGTGCAGTAATCCGTATATGTACGCTCAGTAGATAAATCTTATTTCATTTAGCTGAAGTTAGACATGTCTGTAAAAATGTGGAGTCTGTGTCGTCATTAATCCCGAGCTGCAGGATGGGCTCCGTCATATACATCGCTTTACTGTATGTATTCCGCACTCTGTAGTGAAAAGAGAAACACATGAGGTAATAGGTTGTTGTAGTGGGCTGGTGTCGGGGGCAGGACGCGGTTTGGGACGCAGCCACGGTTACTCTTGACTCCGCCTTCTTGAGTAATACCGACGGTCTTCTCAACGGAGATGTGCGGAACTCAGCGCGCGAGCACACACACGCGCTCTCTGTGACATCAACGCACACTGCGTGTCGTTTCTGCTCCTGCAGGTTTCTCCTAGCAACACGGTGAGTAGCTTTTCATTCTTTTCGCGAGTAGATTTAGTCGGGCAACTTGTCATGCTCTGCTAACGTTTAACATGCTGACATTTGCGCATTTGCAGTTGAAGCTGCAGCGTCTGTGTCTGCGTTAGCGCGCTAACCGTTAGCTCCACAGCGGCTAGAGAACTAGCGGTCAGGCTACCGAGCGGGTCCTGATAAACCCCTCACCTTCACGGGGGAATATCAGTGCTGAGCTTACTCACCTTAGACACTGCGTACATTTAGTGTAGTTAAACTGAAGTAAATAATTCCCGGAGAAGTCAAGTGTGAATGCTGGCTGAAAAAACGGCTGTTCTTTGTAGCTAACCGGCTAAAGCAGTGTCCAGTACCAGTACACACACACACACACACACACACGGTGTAACAGAAGGTCACTCATCTCTGCTACAGGTACAGGTTTTACTGGGTTTGTTCTTCACTATACACACAAACCGGTTATTTATCCTAAAATAGATGTTAACTTGGATATATAAGTCACTCTCTCTGTTCATATTATTAATGAGTTTATTAGTTCAGGTGTCCGAAATGTTAATCTAAAATCCAGGGTTAAAGATGAATTTGGCTTATATTTATACTTCAGAAATCACAATAATGAATAAACTTATGTCTGAATGTTTAAACGCTGATGTACAATATTCAAGTTTAGAAAAACAACATAAAAATAAATGCGCGCAAAAAGAAAAGAAAAAGCTCTGGAAGTGTCTGTCGCGGACATTCCCGAACGTTCCCGAAAGGCGTGCGTAGTCACGTGACTCGAGGTCACTCTGACATCTGGGGAAGGAGCGCGAGACGGTTAATGGGACAGATGCAGGTAACAGATTCTGTCGTAAAGTCGCGCGGAACACGTCAGTCATACTGGAGGTCACACAGGACATCGGGTCGATAGATCACGTGACCTTTACACGTTTCGCATACGTTCACATAAATTACTTTTCATCAATAGTTTTGGGTTCACAAGCACAACTTCGAAATGTGTATTTTCTATGTGTATGTTCTATTTATTTCATATCTATACAGTACAAAAAACATTTTATTTGTCTTATTTCATTCATATGCAATGAATTTTAAAATGTAAGCTGAAAACATTTCAAAACACGTGGTAGTAATTAAGTTCATCTCGCAGTGCTGATGAATTTTCAGAAGGTGTTGATTAATCTCCAGGGAGTTTTAGGTTTAATCTATATACATAAAGATAAAATCCTGTTATGCCTGCCGCCGGTGTAGCCGTTGGCTGGTGTAGCGGTCGTCCCTCACCGTGTAACAGTAGATGGGTCATCATCAACTCTACGTCATACTGTGATGCGTACCGTTGCGTTCGGCGAGGAACGCCTGTGTGCCGGTGTAGCACACGCGTCCCTCCCGCATAACAATAGTCAGGGTCATCGAATGTGACGGTATACAGAGTAATCATCTTTTTTATGACATCTTGTGAGGTAATAATATATCTGTAGAAACGCAGCGTGAGGAGAAGCAGTGAAGTTGACCGTACACTCAATGGAGTCATGTACATATCATGTAGGTTATATCAATCCGCTTCTTCCAATACAGTATCGATTTTTGTAGTAAGCACATATGCAGATCCATGTGTGATTAACGCTCTTGCAAACTCTCTGTAAAGATTAGTCTGATATGTTGAAATTTCAGATGTGATTATGCAAAAGAATGATTTAAAAAAAAAAAAAAGGTTCATTGTTTGATGGTGTGTGTTGTGTGAACACGCAGAAATGCTGATGAGGGAAAGGCTGTTTGTGGTGTAAACAGTAAACCCATGATCCGAACCGATAAGAGGAGCTTGTCTGGCTGATGTTCCACAAAATTAAACCTGGCTATAAACCAATTCCAAGTACGAATCCTTAAAAGTTTTTTTTTTTTTTTTTTTTAACATGAAATAAATTATGGCAAGACATGGTGTTTTTGTAAAATTATCAGCTTCAACATGTTAATGGCATCGCATCATCATGTTGTTGTATATGTTCCTTTAACAAACAGTATGTCCGGTCCCGTCCAGCACTCTATACTGCACCTTCAGCAAACTGTGTTATTAAATACGACTCAGGGACTGTGAATGAGTGCATCAGGGGGTATATGATTGCCAAGCAGTTAAAATGTGTTTGTACTCATCACAGACAGTCCTGCTCACCCGTCTGACCTGAACACATTTGTTTATCCCATATTAGCTAGTGATAAACATCTGATCAATTCCGGCCTCTTAAAGGAAATTGTATTTTTGATGGCGGTTAGCACTGCACGGTCACAAATTCCTGTTGTGCCAAATACTAAATAAGTAACTTGTTAGGAAATGTACAACTTTTTGTAGAAGTGGTTTGAACATATTGAACAATATGTTTAACACTGCACAAGTGTATAACAGGTTATAAAAATACAATTTAATCAAGCTGCTCTTCTTCCTTATAAAAGGAATCAGGAGATACTACGTTACTAGTTCTGCAGAATTAATCATATAAAAACTGTAATGGCGATATGTGCAGTTCTTTAACCGTAAATGCTGCAATTTATTAATTAATTAATGTGCACAGTTGGGAATGTTTGTAGAGTTAGTTATTTAAGTCTTTTTTATTTATTTATTTATTTTTTAGATGATAGACAAGATTTGGAAAGAATCATATAAATATATAATATAAATACGGTACAAATGGTATATTTAAGAATGAAATATCACAGTCACAATATGAGTCAAAATAATCACAATGTGAATTTTGGATTATATAATGTAGCCCTAATGTCTAAAATAAAAAAACTAGCAAATATAAAGAAAAGAAAAAGACCTGTTCTTCACACGCATCTCTCTCCAGAGGGAGCCTGGCCATCGAGCTAGTTTCAACGGGCACGTTTCAGTGACTTATCATTCTTTCATCCTGGCAAGTGTTGTAATGAATTGAAAAGGGAAAGCTAGGGCACATATTCAAGCAATGCTTATTTCTGCTGTATCGAAAACATCGTATTGGATCAAATTTCGTTTACACTGCCTGCAGAGGCTTCATTTCTGTGCCACCAGATAAACCATAAACGTGTATTTTCACAGTATGTGATCAAATAAAGTTTATTAACTTAATGATTTGAGCTTGAAACATGCGAGCCTCTGGGCAGCCTCTGAGAATTAACTTTTTTATTTCATCTGCTTAGAATTTCATTCATATGCAAAGTGATGAATGAAAAAATAATCTTTAGCTTCTGCCAGAAGCTATGCATAAAAATGGAGAAGTGGTGATGGAAATAGAGGAGCTGCTGTTTAGATCAGTGTCTACTCCTTGACCCTGAGTGTGACGCTTTATAACACAGGCTATTACTTTATTAACATGGCGTTTAAAGGTTGCGCTCAAACGTTAATTGGTGCAGGAAACAGCGTTCGAAATTCATGAAGGATAGCGTCTTAGCATTGCCACTAACACAGTTTGCCTAAATACTAGGCGAGGCAATCTACCAAGCAGCAGGACAGCTGTATGAACTGCGCCAAAAGTTTGGGTTATGAAGCACCTACAGTATAGAGTAATCACCTGGACACACTTCACATTCAAATACAGTTAGTCCCAGATTTATGAACATCCGAGTTACAAATTTCCACAGATACGGACGGACCGCGGTTCTACTAACATTCATAGATGCGAACAAATCGTGAAAGTAGCTCACGTGTATTGTACAAAAATAGACACTGTAGCAGTTTTTGGCCACATGTGGGGATGGGGGACAGAGATTTAGTCAAGAGGATTGGTATGCTTTAAATTTAATATTCATCTCAAAGGCGTATAAGACTCACTTTGTCGGACTTAAGAACAAATCAGACTTACGAATGTGCTGAAGTCAGATGTGACACATGAGCTGTCAGGATAGAATTGCAAGAAAAATTACTTGTTGTAGCTGTATATCATTTATTCACACAGTCCTGTTTATTTGAATGACGCTCTGTGGTTTTGTTCATTGTGTTCATTATGCTCTTGATTTCTGTTAGCTGAAGTGGAAATAAAGAAAATAAATGTATTTAGCTGTTTCTTTCAGATATAAAGGACTGAGTGGTCAGGCCCTTGTTTCTCTGTACTCATGATGTGCACAACAGTTCAGATCGACTGAATTCAATTGTGTCTCAAAGTAGATTATGTAGACATGTAGTTGTCACAAAGCAGCTTCAGTGAAATCCGGATGCGGCTCTTAATTACCAAGTGGCAGAAAAAGAAAAAAACTCAAAGAAGAAAGACACAAAGAGAGGAGCCAGACTGATCATTACAGTATACACTGAACTCGAGAGCTTTATATTAAACTAATTATTTTTCTAGTACATTTATGCATTTGGCAGATGCCCTTATCCAGAACGACTTACATTTATATCTCATTATACATCTGAGCAGTTAAGGGCCCAACAGGGACAACTTGGTTGTCGTGGGATTTGAACCTGGGACATTCCAAACCGTACTCCAATGCGGTTTACCCCTGGGTACCCAGGGACCAACTGATAGGATATTAAAGTTAGTTCAAGTTATTATCATGATTTTATGACTATCCTGTTTCAATTTATTTATTCATTATTAATATTTTTTTAAATTACGATTCTACACAAACAAAGCAAATAATTTGTTTTTACCACACAGGATCCTGTGCTGCCTGCCAATGTGTGAATAGTTTAGATTAGGATCTGTAGGATTATAGGGGATGGCACCATTTTACCATCTCAAATGCTAACATATAAATTAAAAATGTATTTTTTAAAAATTGATTTTACACGCATTGCCACAGAAAAAAAAGTGTGATGCGTAAGTAAATTGATTTTTTTCCCCCTCCATCTTTAGATTTCACAGAGAATAAAGGGCAAGCTCAGTACATCAGCATCTTGTCTTTCTCACTAAGCCTGCTTTTCAGTCTCGGTGTTCTTAACGATCACTGTGGTTTTAAGGCTGGATCATGATCAACAATCTTATCTCGGTGAGCCGTAAGAGGATCAAATGTCTTTTTTTTAATTTATTTATTTATTTTTTAAAGAACTAGTTTTCTACCCGACAAACCGTCACACCATCAGTAATGTTTTTCCAGTGGTACATTTGTTTCAGCACTGTTTCTGGATACACACATGCACTTCCTGTGCTACAGTATATGACTTTGTGGCATGTTTATTGGGTAAAATTCACCAAATCCATATCACTGATGTTGATTTGTTGTTTTTTATGCGTCAACTCCTTTGCATTGTAAAATAGAACAGATTTGTTTTATGGTTTATAAAAAAAAAACTCAGGGATGGGAATTACCAGGGGTCACTGGATAAGATATCACGATACCTAGGCATTGATTTGATTTGTATTGCGATTCTGTAAGTATCACAATTTTTTCAGATTTTTTTATAGTTCTAAACAGTGTTTCACTGACAGATAATTTGCTTCATCATACAGGATACTGTAATGTGCCTGTCGCAGAGTGTGTGAACAGTTCAGAGTGCGCCAAATGTAGAATAATAGAGGAATGCCAACATTTTGCCACCTCACATGCAAACATATATATAAAAAAAAATAAAATTGAAAAAAATATTTTTTCAGCCCGCATGGCAAATACATGAATTGCCCCACATAAGAATTGCTGTACTTTACTAAATCGATCGCACTCGCTCCCACTGCATATTTCTAATGTCTAGCATTTTCAGTGTAGCTGACAGAATATGTTTGGTATCACAATACTCGCATGTTGTCTTCAGCTAATGTCACATTCGAAACCTCTGAGCTCTCATGATTATTTTGACCGCTCATGTTCTTTTGTTTGTCCCGTGTCTAAACTCACTACAGCTTAAAAAGTGGTCAAGAGCTTTTAAAAGAGCTCAGTCGATTAGTGCTACAGTATAATAACTAGAAAGGCTTCCTGCACCACATTTAGTTGCAGAATTACCTGGGTTTATTTTATCACCCGTGTTTAAAGTGTAAAATACATTTTCAGCTTCGATCTAATCGGTTCAGTAAATACAGATCGTTATACTGCACTGATTAGTCTGGCTTACAGAAAACACTCATTAAAAAAATGCTGATTAGTATGATTAAACATAACATGCTCCATGTGTTGCTGTATGTTTTTCATGCATTACCAGCATGTGCTTTTTAATCTCAACTTTTCCTTTCAGCATCACATAATTATCATCACACCCATGTGAGAACACTATTGAGCTTTTTTATTCAACAGAAATAAATATACAAATGAGCAAAATCTAAATACTTGATTCTGAAGGTGTTTGTTTTTTTTATTGTTTTCTTATATAGCAGCTTCCTCAGAAAACAGTTAAATTGTCTGTTATGTGGTGTTTATCTGGCACTTGCTCAAGGAGACTCCAGGTTCAGTGATTCGTACAATGAGGAATATCATGCTGTAAAGCTGATGTGTCTGTACAACACTCATCAACACTACACCCTCACTCATGTTTGGTAACTCACGAATTCTGTGTTAGGCCTGAATAACACATTAACATCTGCGTCTAGCGGAAATATTGAGTTTATAATTGCTTTCGAAACAACAGTGGTGACTGAACTGAGTGTTAATGTGCTTTTGTTTGCATAACTCGCTGGTAGTTGGCTGGTATGTCACAGCCATCAGGGACAAGACTGAATTCTTTTAAACAATCATAATGCAGGAGTTGGGATTTGTGGCAAACCAGTTTATCTTTGTCTATGAATGCTAGATTGACATTTTTTCTAAGATTTAAAAAAGACTTGCACTGCTGTCAGGTCTGTCTCAATCTTCGCTGAACCTTCAGTTCATTGTTTCTGATGCGTTACAGCTTTAGTACTATTCAAGATAAAGCTTTATAAGATACTGTTTCTGTGGATTAGTATCTGACTATTCACCGTCTTTTAAATCTATTAAATGTCATACACATCACGCATCATAAAAATGTCAGAACCCGGTTCTGTCAGCGGTTGCCTCCCTTTTAAACAGATCTGATCTTGGCCCTGTCACTACCTCTGCTTCTAGCTTAAAGCCACGACAGGATCAATCCCCGATTCTGCTTCTGTACCTTTCACACAGAACACTGAGTTGCAATGACGGCGGAGAGTTCCCATCTTGAACCGTCTGTGTGAACGGGCCTCTAAAGACATAAATCTGCAGGATTGAGGGCTTTTCGGTTTCTCAGTAACATGACAATCTGCGTTTTGTCACCATGTTAACTTCTAGAGAGAGAAGGAATGAGAACGTCAGTTTATAGCCGTTCTGACATACTGTAAGAATGTCAAAAAACTTTATAACTGAAATAAATTTAAAAAATTATGAAAATTTGTCCATTATCATTAATTTAAAAAAAAATAACGTTGCCGATTGTTTTTCTAGAAGTGCATGCTTTCTTTTTTAATTCCTGACATAACACACAATTTGAGATAAAGGGCATGCCAAATAGCATTTTTAAAAATGAGTGTTCATTGTTATAACATTTCAGCAGATTAAAGAAATAGACTTGCGTAGACAAGCTGAGGATTTCCTTTTTGATCGTGCAAACCTTTTTCCACCTGGTCTTTTATTTCTCAGTGCCTTGTGGATGTTCAGTAAAAAACCCAGTTGACGCAGTTTCTTTGAGACACTTGATTTACAGGACACATCTAGCATATTAAAGATTTGCCAGGTCTCCATTCAAGCCAGGTTTATGTAATTTATTGCTAATGTCCCCTGATAACGTTAGCGAGGTCTCCTAAGATCTACTCGATCTAAAACGGAGCATTACTGCAGACCCTAAATTTGTATGAAAGCTTTTTAAGCTTTCTGCCGTTATGTCTTGTCTCTCTGCCAATAATCTGCTTTCTAGTTAATTGGGTCTTGAACCACTATGTTTGAAACACTGCCTCGTCTGAATGCCATATCATTTCTCCAAGCATGTTCATGCAGTAAAAGCTCCCAGTGCTTGTTGTTACTCCCCTCACCTCACCTGACTTCATCTCACTATCACTATACCAACAGCCACCCCGGGCGACAGCTGCTCTGTGTTTCCTCACAACTCGTACTTCCTGCCTGTTTTGCTCCTTAAAGCCCTCCATCAGTGCACCGCCCGCGTCTATTTCTGGTGTCTGGACGAGGAGAGAGGTGGGAGCGAGCATTGGACATTACACCCACTCGAGTTGTGTCACTTGCCATTATTTCAGACTGCTCTTTCACTCCAGGGGACAGTACACAGGCGTCATTTGGTCGGAAAAAAGCAGGAAGTAGACAATTCGTCATGCCATAATCAATTTCCATTATGATATCTTGCTAGATTATGGCACCTCAGTTTTCGCCTCGGCTGTTATCTTGTTAATGTCAGATCCTGATTAAGACCCACACAGCTCACTGAGGCTCCGGTGACTCCAAGGACCTCTTCCATAGTATCACTACATATTTTTATTCTATCTATGATGATGCTACCCACATGTACGTAATGATTTAGGGACGTAACTAAATATTTGGAATAAGGGTAAAATTGTGGGCATTTGCACTTTCCTCCTGCCCCCTAACGGTGTCTTAAAAGAAGCAGGCGACAGCCTTCGACCTTCCTGGTTGAATTCAACGTTCTGCCCAGTAACCTGGAGAAAGTCCTGTAACCTTGTGCACGTTTTTGCTGTCAGTTATAGTTCTTGAAAATATGGAAAATTTTCCAAAATCAGTGTTGGACATGAAAATTGCAATATGTATTTTCCTCCCTCCCTGTCATCTTGAAAGGTTTGCAGAAAGGTATTTTTGTAGGTAGTAGGAGTGATCATCAAATATTAAGCTCATGCTCCAGTCTATGGTGAATGAACTCACTCTCACTCATTCTCTAAACCCCTTAATCCTGTTTAGGGTCATTTCATATACATCATATTAATATAATATACATCATACTATCTTGTGCTGAATTGTGCATATGAGTCAGTCAAAAGAAATGTATACACAATTCAGCACAGGAAATTAGGATGATGTATATTATATTAATAATATTATCATATTAAGTTAAGCCTTTGTTTGTCACATATACATTACTGCACAGTGAAACTCTTTCTTCGCATCTCCCAGAATAACTGGGGTCAGAGCGCAGGGTCAGCCATGATGCACCACGCCCCTGGAGCAGATCTTGTTTAAGGGCCTTTGCTCTAGGGCCCAACAACGGTAACCTGGCAGAGCCGGACACGAACTGCTGACCCACCGATCAGCAACCTGGTGCCTTAACCGTCTGAACCACCACTGCCTCTATGGCACCTCAGTTAACCTCTTTAGTTAATATGAGTATAATATTATAATATATATCAATATATAACTTATACCAAGGCGGCATGGTGGTGGATTGGTTAGCACTGTCGCCTTGCACCTCCAGGGTTCAGGTTTGATTCTCTGCCCTGTGTGCATGGAGTTTGCATGTTCTCCCCGTGCTTGGTGGGTTTCCTCCAGGTACTCCAGTTTCCTCCAACAGTCTAAAGACCTGCATATTATGCTAATTGGCGTTCACAAATTCCCTGTAGTATGTGAGTATTTGGGTATTTGAGTACTGCGGCATGCAAACTTCATGCATACAGACCCGTGCTGGGCATCAAACCCACCGCCCAGGGCCACAGTACTAACCAGTAAGCCGCTGTAATTTATTCCTCCTTAGTAACTGTATTGTCAGGCTGACAGAGTTGCATTTATGTTTATATATATATATCGTGAAATTTGACGGAAAAATGCACAGCCAAGTTCAAACGTAGGTGAAATCAAAGACTATTAATGAACGTGTGTGATGTAGACAGGATGCATAGTGTCACCTTTGCTGCCGTTTCCGTCTCTCTTACAGTTCACAATAATAAAAGGAGAGGGATATTTGGATCATTAGAAAGATATGTTTTTGCGTTACTCATCTAATAAGCATGGAGTGATTATAATAAAACAGGCCACAGGGTACGCAGTTCGCTAAAGCTATCAGTTGAAACAAGCAACAAGACAATCAGCAACAAGACAATTTGCTTAATCATATCTTATCTTTAAAATTACACACTGAACCGTTTTCACTCCTCAAGCAAGCGGAACAACTTTCCCATCGTCCCCCAGCCAGCCCACATGCCCCCTAGCTACAGACAGCCTCTATGTTAATCCCGCAATTACTGTTTAATCTAACTCGCTAAAACTTCACCAGCTTTGAATGGACTGCTTAATGTTTTTGTTAGTTGTTCTTAATCATTTGCAAGTTGTTGCTTGATTTAGTACTGTCTTGCAGTTTGATTCACTTGAAGTGGTCTGCATGGCCCAGTCATTACAGAGTGATTCAGACAGCTGCTTTCTTATAACCATTCTCTTTTGCCCTTGTGAAGGAGCAGTCGTTGTGAAATGCCTGTACCTGTGACTGTTCAGCTCTGTGTTAGGTCACGCTGAATGAGCCTGTTGAGGTATGGTTTGAAGGTGACCTGATTTTTTCTTCTTTCTTTTTTTTCCCCTTGTGAATGTTGGGTGTTGTCAAGTAGTTGTCACGGTGGCGATAATACTGGAGCCATATAACAAGAACGTAAATGCTAACAACGAAGTATTGTTTTTAATAGAAATAATCAAAGCTTGCAAAAACACCTTTATTTTACTCAGAAATAAGTTGATGACTGCATCTCCACACTCTGTAATTGGTGTAATGTCTAGGGAGGTTAATGTTTAATTAACATTTCTGATATTCGCAGTAGACATGCTTGTACGTTACCAGTAATGCAGTGCAACACGTGTGGCAAAAAAAAATTTAAGTTAAGGCATATATTTTTTACTTTGGTTATATATAGTAATTTAAGTGACCCTGAATTTAATCTCCTGAAAAGTCCTTATCTTTTTTATTTACAAAGAGCCCAGTAATAGCAGTTTGAATGTTCTACATTATTATTAAGTGTGTGAATAAGTTTTAGCTGCATTTTTTCTGTTACCATTTAGGGAAATACATGGTGACGTTAAATATAATATATGGAAGTATAAAAGTTAAAATTTAAATTCCATGGAAAAAAAATAAAAATTTACCTTAATCAATGGCTGTTAAAAATACCATTTTCATTCTTTTTCGACCTCACAAATTTAGGTATTAAAATTCAGGTAGAAAAAAAATTCAGATCTTCACATCTGGGATATCACATTAAGAGCAATAGATTGTGGGTGACTACGGTCCGTTCAACAGTGTACTTTAAAGCGTGTCCTTCCTGCTCCCTGTGCAGTTGACTTCACAGGGAACTTGTGTACTTGCCGGTCGGAATGCAGCACTTTATATATATATATTGTATTGTAAATGCTTGTAAAGAATTTTTTTTCCATTCAGATTAAACTGCAATGCAGAAAATTTTTTTTTTTTTATTGCAACAGGTTTTTGTTCTGTTCATGTAATTCAACAAGCTATTTCACTTTGGGGACTTTTGGTGCCGTTATACTTCCATAATTATGCCCAGTTCTGGAAGTGTCATCTGCACTCGTAGTGGAATTATTGTGGTGCCTTAGTTAGAGAATCTTGTCCTTGACTCCTCAACCTTGTGCGAAGGCCGAAGAGATAAATCCCCTCTCACAGAGACAAAGCCCTCGACTTCAGTCTGAGTTTTAACTTTCCTTTAGACACACAGGTGTTTACCTCAACACCACACTGAGCCTCTGTCTCTTCATGAAACGCATGTGGGTCATGTGCTAGTAACGTGATCCTGACTACACTAGGATCTGTTGAATATTACATGGACTTGGAAGCATTGAGTTTCTTCCAGTTGTTTTCTTTCCGAAGCGCTTTATATCCCCGAATGCCATTAGACAGAGACATTCCACCACCATAATTAAATCACGATTGAATAGCATGCTGTGAAAGAAATGATCCTGCTTGATCGGCACAATAACGCAGGAGGTAGTGTTGATGCCTCACAGGACGTGGAGTTCGATCCTCAGCTCGGGTTACTGTCCATGCAGAGTTTCACAGCTTCTTCATGTGGCTGTTTTTTTTTTCTGGTTTATTCCCACCACTGAGTGGGCTGAGCACTTTATTAGTATTCTTAGTACTCGTACTACTAGAAGTATTAGTATAAAACACTTATGTAGATTTGAAGGTCACTTCAACACCTTGTCATGTTCCTCAAATTGTCTCCTGAACAGTGTTTGCACCGTGGCATGGTGCATTATCCTGAGAGAAGAGAGGCCACTGCCATTCGGTAAATTTATTGCCATGAAGGTTTGTAGTTGGGCTTCAGCAATGTTTAGATAGGTGATGTACAGTATTTCAGAATAATGTCCACATGAACACTAAGAGCGTTTTCACATTAGGGCCCCTGGATCATTTCTGAGAACACTTGACCCCAAAGTCTGGGTCATTTTGATCAGTGAGAACACAATCGTGTCTGAATGGAGACATGCATTGAATCAAATAAGGAAGCAAAATGGAAATTGTCTTACCTGAGAATGGAAGTAGGTCGCTTTTTAGATGCGATGTCATTAGTGCAGATATGTCAATGTTGTATTATTTATTTTGTTTTCAACAGATTCTATAGAATTAAAAATAAAGGTTGTTTGTATTTACTCTGGAAGAAGTGGAAGCTGGTAAGAGTTATATATTGCTTGTTTGTTTTGGGCAACATTTTCAGTTTGTCTCTTAATAATCTCTCACCTATTATTGAGTTTGTTTTGGTAACATGAAGAAAAAAGAGGTTTTCGTGTGCACCCCAGTGTTGCCTGTTTACTATACAGCACCGCCAACATGACATTAAACTACCTAACTGTATTGCAAGAGCTTCTGGCAGCTTTGAATTGTGGACAAAATGATGAATGAAACCCACACTTTTTTATTTTTAAAGGAAATATATTACAATATAATACAAGCGTATTGATAATGACTCGTACACATGTTGTATGGTTTCCATATTGATATTGATCATTCAGTACATTCAGGTCATCAGCTGTCATAAAGTTGCTGAGTCACCAACTGAATAACTGAACAACTGAACCAACCCCAGATCATAACACTGACCTCAGAGGCTTGTACAGTGGACACGGTGCATGATGGGTTCATCGCTTCATGTGCTTCCCTTCTTACCCTGACACACCCATTATTTTGTAGTAAGGTCATCGTACCACATAACTTTTTTCCTATGCTGCAAACTGCTACTCATAGCTATGGTTTTTACTTTTTTTTTTTTTTTTTTTTTTTTTAACATGTAACTTAATTAATTTTTTAAGTGATCTCTCGCTCTGGGCTTGGCTAGTTCTAACTGCAGGACTCCCATCCTAAATGCTTGTCTCATTGATACTCGTGTCCAGTAGCTGGCGATATTGCATTATTGAGCTGTGTTACTGGTATTGACTTGACCTAGCTAATGTTGTGCAATGTTGTTACAAGTGGCTGGAGTGTTAAAAACCAAAAATCTAGAGTGTTGGAATGCTGAACTGAATAGTAAACAAATATTTTACACAGTGTTTTATACATTTTAACAGTTTTTAATCAGTTTTGAAGTTAGAAACCACCGGCTGGTAACCCTGTCTGTTTTAATAAGAAAATCGTTCTTAATGTGTTTCAAATACGTTCTCTTCATGCCATTAAAAAAATGTAAGAAATTTGTTTTCCTTAAAGAAGTTTTGTTAATTAGTTTCCATCCACTTTCACAGAAAACCTAATTGACTTTATATTTTAAAATGAACAGCTTTGTTCCTTTCTGTTTTAAATTCCCATCAGTAATTTGCACTTGGTGCAATTGTTGTATGTATTAATAGTTATACACACTTTATTGTCATTTGAAATTTATAGAAGTATTTATGTAAATTAGGGAGGCATTTGAAGTGTACATCGAGTATAAACTGCCTTTGTGTAGTAGTACATGGATTAAAATAAAATAAATAAATGAATTAAAAAAGAGTGTTCTTAGGAGCAGGGAGCGGCGTGAATTTGCAGTTATAGACTTTTTTATGTTAAGTGTTAAGTCTGTATGAGCAACTGAGATCCATTTTCCATTTAGTGTTCTCAGGAACAAGGCAGAATGTATACAGGATTCCCAAATGCATTATTAATTCACACTATGTGCATTTGGTTAGAGAACAGGGACAGTATGAGACTAAGATCCATTTCCTGAGTGTTTCTCAAGGTACAATTTGTATTTTCAATCGCATTATCGCAAAATTTACTGCATAAAAAATTATATAAACTGGAGTAATTAAATTAAACATAATTTAATCAAATTGACCTCCTTGTGATGTCTGCTTAACATTGATACACTACAATTCACCAACATTCAGAGCATGCTCATAAAAGATTTTGAAAGAAGGTTTGCACACACTGTAAAAGACTGCTGTCACAAAAATAAATGAGCAAAGAGATAATGAAATCCTTATTGAAAAATAATCAGCTATTGGCACAAGTTGGACAAAAGATTATGCAGCAATGAACACTCCGCTGCTGCAAATTACCCATAAGCCCTGGCTCGGGTGCGCCTGGCAAATTGTGACAATATGTGACGTCAATAAACAACCTTCTGTTTTATTTCAGACACAGACATTCCATTGATTGATTTTATCGTGGTTAATAAAAGTATGAATGTTGTTTACGCCTAACCACACAACTCTCTAAAATTGACCGCAACAGACAATAAGGAACGGCTCCATTCTCAGAGATATCTCTGACTCATCCGTATCGACCCCTAATCTGAGACCTTAACAATTCATACCGTATATCCCATAATAGGCGCTAGTAAGCTAAGCTCTCTTTTGGGCTCCAACCGACTTCATATTATACAGTATGTAAAGTATCAGGATCACAGAAGAGATCGACATGGATGAAGACTTTGATGTTTGGACATTAACTTTATTATTCACACCTTATGATATAAACACCGTATTAGAAATTGTACATGCATGGTGATTTGTGTTCAGTTAAGCTTGGCAGCTTGAGTATCTATAAAGTGCAATTCTTAAAGTATTAGACAGACAGTCTTTTACTATTTCTTAATCAAGTGTGGAGAGAGATGTTTGGTTTCAAGGTCTGGGGCACTTGTTCTGAATGGACTTTATTGAGAAGGACAGGAGAGTTCAGGGCATTGTCTCCACCTTTAAACAGTGTATTCACAGAGAGATGAAGTTCATTATCAGGATGTGTAGTAATACAACAACATGCGTCATGAAGACACCACACAAGGCGGTGTGCACATTTTCTCATTTTCACACAGACACATGCTTTTGATTTAGTTTAATTTTTACATGTTTTTTTTTTTTTTTTGTATATCCATTCAGTGGCAGTCCCTGACTATTTATTGTCATGATATGAACTTTACACTAGGGCTGCACAATATTAGGAAAATATGCGATATGCGATATTGTTGTTGAATATTGCGATAACGATATTTCT
>JAQMYL010000015.1:15103972-15115342 GCA_030014365.1 Clarias pachynema | reverse complement strand
AACTCTTTGCGATACAGATATTGCGTATACCATTATCGCGATAACGATAATTTTTCGATATATCGTGCAGCCCTACTTTACACATAAAATAATCCTCTCATTGCGCTACTAATTCCTCATATGGTAACCAGTAGCTTGTATCCAGACGGATATACAGTACATACAAACAGCCGGGACCCTTTTTGTTTAACCGTAAAATGCTTATGTGTTTATGACATGTTCATGACCGTTTATATAGATGAACGTTACACAGAGCACCTGACCAAAAGCTTAAACATGCTCTCTTTACTGATAATACACAGAGATCTAAAGACACATCGTCTGTGTGTGCTCGTCCCTCTCTCCTGGTTTGGGGCACGGCCGGTTTAGAGTGTTGAAATGCGGTGAACACAACAAGCAAAAATTCTTCTTCGATTCTTTCATCTTATTCCTATTGGTATCCTTAGTTGTTTTCTTTGCTTCTTGCAGCCCAACAGTTTGACCCTTCTGAAATGGCAACATTTTTTTTTTTCCCTCGCACAGTGCATAAAAAGGAAAACGCAACAGATTAACCATTTCTGTTCCTTATTATGATATACAAAAAATAATAAGAATTTTCACATGTGAAAGATAATGTTTTGTTGCTTGTAATGATATTTTTGTTTTGCACCATTCACAGCTGACTGTAATAAACATGCCCTGTAGATATAGAGGATTAACTGAATTACCAGAGGTCGGGAACAAAGCAGTGGTGTGAAGAGTAAATGTACTAAAATGATCACACATAAAAAACATGAGACCTGCATTAAGTCAGTGTGTTCTACTGCTGCCAAAAACCCATAAAATCATAAAGTTGTGAATTTGTGCACAAGCCCAGTCAAAAATCCTGATCATCTCCTGTTAGAATGCTCTGTTCATTTATTTGGTAAATTTCCAACATATAATAATAATAATATTTTGTGCTCATCTCAGTACAGTACATTGATTTTGTCGCTGCGCAGTGCTCTCCCCTTCAGCTCGTCCGTGACCTTGGCACACATTACTGCTGTGATGATGATAAGTGGTGTTTGGTCCTGGGGTTTGAAATGCTGCACAGTGAAGAGTGGGTGCTCGCTGCTCAGAGGAGTAATTATGGTTGTCTCTGACGCCACCGGCGGCGTACAGCCTGGTTACTATGGTGATGAGGGGGAAAAGGATGGGCTCGAGCTCACCAGTAATCAGACAGGCTGCACTGATGAATGTGGACTCCAGGAGAGGAGAGAGTCTGCTCATGTAAGAGTCAAATCCTGAAAAATGGCGAAGTATTAAATAGACAGAGTGGCCATTTGTTGTTGATCCCACGGATCATCTTAAAGTAATTACTCGCGCTCACAGAACATAGCAAATATAACAGTTGTTTCTATAGTGTTCTTATTAAAAGTGTTTCTTCTGTTTAACATATCGGATGCACAAAAATGCAGTAAGAATAATTTTGAAGTTAAACACACACTTTGTTCTCCTTTTACCCAAACTCATGGAGATCCCTAACACCATCCAACCCTTTCAGTCATCCCATTCCTCTTCATTACATTAGCGTGTCTCTTCTGTCCTCTAAATGTTCATTAAGTATTAAGACATAAGTATTTTAGGTGGATGTGAATGCTGACTACATGCACAGGCTACAGATTACCTTCTAGTGCTTTTATGGTGCGCTGTTAAAAATCTAAACACATAATAAATATTCAAGAGAATAAACCTGTATATCATATCACTGTAAGGACGTCTCTGTCTGTGGAGACTCAGTTTTATTCCACCGCACGGATGTTTATGTCCATCAATGCTGCCGTCCATGCAGCTGAATGAGGGACCTTATTTTGACGGAGCATATGATTTCTATGTTCTTTTGTGTGGTGGTCTGCGTATCGCCTCACTGATTCCAAAATCTAATTTCTATACATTATGTTTGACGTTATTAACCGGTTGATCAGCCAAGTGCACGAGTTTCGAGCATTTTTACTGCATGATGTTATCAAAAGTGCGAGCGAATTAGTCCTAAACCTGCTCAATACATACTAAATGTCTTTGGAACTCTTTTATTTATTGAAGATTATCCCGAATATATATAAAGATATTTTGTATTGTTTAAATGCTGCGCAAGGTATAAAACATTTTAGTTGACAACTTTTCTTTTTTTTCCCCAAGAGGTTCAAGGTCTTAAAATTGTAACAAAATCAGAAATATGTAAATGGGAAATTTATAAAATTGTGATACTTAGAGAATCGCAATACAAATCAAACTGATATCTTGGTGATGACATCGTGTCGGGTGGTGATCAGTAGATATGTTTACACGGACCACATTTCTTCAGTTCAACTGGAATAATTCCAAACAAAGATTAACGTTTTACACGGATGTTGATCCGATAAGACTCAAAGTATTTAATCAGAGTACTGTATGCCTTTTTATTTTCATCTTTTTTGACTTGTGCAAAGTGTTTCTGGCCTCTGTGAAGTGTTTAAAGTGCTGGAGTTTATACAAAAGGAAAAGAAGAATTTTTCTCCAACTTTAAGATTAGTTTAGTCTTCCCATCTTTTCCATTAAATCCCGCCTTCTGCAGTATGATTGGTTCCAGTTGAAAATTAATTCCGATTGAACCGAATCTGATCTGGTTTTACTCGGTTTTAAACACGAGAAAGGCAACGTTTCCGTTTTCTTTTTAGCCGATTAGAGTTCAGACAGATTATCCCTGTAATCCTAATTCATGCGACACTCATTAGCAGGCTGTTTACGTTTTGCCTCGGTTTAGCTGGCTTTGCATCTCAGCACAATTCTACTGAAGTCATGAATATGTAGTGTACGCTTCAGTGCTTTTCCACTCAGCTCTGAATAGGATTTCCTTTTTTTTTTTTTCCATCCAGGCTTTGTGTGCCGAGTTGTATCGTACTGTAGTAAAGGTACCTGGTTATGTCCCACTGTTAGTTTAGGTCCATCTTTCCCATCATTCTTCTTAACAAGTGTAGATACAGAGACAGACAGGATTATTTCAGAGCTAAATTGTTTTAATCCACGGTTTAGCATGGATTAAAGAAGAATTAAGGTTTCCCGAGACCATGAGCTGCAGATTGATAAATATGCTAACCGTGTTAGCCCTCCTGCTTTTGTGATGATGTAAATGTAAATTGGTCTCCCGTGAGAAGAACAGATGCGGATGAGCACAACCCACGTTATCATAAACCCTGGTGTTTAGGCAGCGTTTAGATTCAGATCATGCACACACTCACAAGCTCTGACTCCTTAATGCTTGGGATGTCCATGTGGCACCCTGAGAAAAAAAACCTGTTGAATGGAGAGCAGCTAAATATGCAAAGATCATACAGGATAAAGAGCCAGTTTATCTTGCGTGCGTGTTAGCAATTCAGTTAACAACCAGACACCGGCTGTACAGTACATCACATCATGCACCTGAACATTGAAGAAAAAAATCAGAGGAGTGCTTGTACACACTGTGGTACATTGTGACTGCAAATAAAATTTCAAGACGTTTCATCGACCAGATAATACCAACACAGGAAATTAAGTAGAAAGTAAACAGAAGTTATTTCATGCTGTTTTGTACTTAGCTTTGAAGTCCGAGCATCTGCACGAGCAGTTTTATCATCACTTGTTTTACAGCAGCTATCAAATTGCTCCCTCTTTCTTTTTTTGTAATAAATCAAAATGTAGCAAAGCATTCATCATTACACACTTTTTCTTTTTCTGAGTGATTCTCCAAGGGTCACCTGTTGCGTAATAACCCGTCACTTGCTCACCGGTCTATATTTGCAATCAGAGCTGTAGTTTCTGGCTTAGTCTTTGTCTGTATTAGACCTGACTTAACACTGTCTCCAAGCTCAGGATGAAAATGTCCTCGCTTTTATCCACGTGAATACGCACGTGTGAAGGCTGTGGTGTGTAGCTTGATCACGTCCTCAGAATTGAAGACGACGTGCGGGCAAGATGAAATATGCATGTAAACTGTAGGCGCAGTGTGCGTAAAAAATGTCTAAGAGTTTTGAGAAGAAACACGGTCCACACTTGCCCCCCCACCTGTACACTGAAGTGTCTCTGTTGCTGCACAGTCACGAATATGCATGTCAAAACATCTGATTGAATTCTCCGGCGTGACCTCTACTGGACTACTCCAGTAACACGCATGATATTCAAGCAAGCGTGTGAACAAATATGCTCATGATGTAGAATATTTCTGTCCTAAGAATTACTAAGGGAAGCCTCAGTACTGATACCGGGACTGAGCACTCGGTCTGATACATGTGAACAAACAGACGACACAATAATCACAATCTGGATATATCTTTAATATGATGATTAAAGTCAGCAATGTGCCTAATTTTTTAATGTTATGACTAGTTTTTATCCAGACAGTGGTGACCGTCTCTCACAAATAAAAAAATAAATTATAAATTCTAAAGGCCTGCAGTGATCTTTATTCCTGTGATACTGTAGACTCTCTCCTCTCCTGCATCGTCCTGCAGTCACTAAGTATTTCCTTGGCAGCTTTTGAAACTCGTCCAGTGTTTTTCTAAGTAACACATGTTGATGGCTATTTAACATTTTTTGGCTATTTACAATGAGCCAAACTTAGGCAAGGAATGTTGACAACTAACAAAAAAAAAAAAAACTAAATGGCCAAATGAAAAATCTGACCTTTTCCAAACCCGCCTCCTCTTTATCAGATATCACTGATACAGAGCAAATGTTCTCAGGTGCAGTGACCCAGTCAGTCAGTTTTCAGTCTTTATTAACACTGTACTGTACAAATAATAAAGAGGACCTGTTATGCAAAATTCACTTTGAAAGAAAACATTGTAAGAATAAACTTTTTTTTAAACACTCCATGTTTTTTGCATTTTTTTGTGTTGGCTGTGGCTTTAAAAAAACCAATTGGATTTTTCCCCTATTGTGACCTCATATAAGAAGATACCCTCCTCTGGTGTGTTGCTCAGCTCTGCTGTCCTCTGATTGGCGTGGCTCAGGAGTAGCTCACTTCCATAGACACTGAAATGGCTCATTAGGAGGGGAAGGACTGAAATAACTGGAGTTTGCAGAATTTGCTGAATTCTGTGGCCTATTTCAGTGTAAAACATTAGCACACAGTTTTGGGGACATCTGAGACGTGTATTAACGTGTTATAGAAATGGTAAAATACGGGACTTAAGAGAATGAATCACTGCATATTTGTGCAGTATAAGTACCACAATAAACATAATGGCGAGTGACTGGTTAGACAACATGTAAGTAGTAACACTTGCCCAGTTCTTGACAATCAGCCACTATAAAATATTTAACACCAGTTAAACTATAACATGTTCTTTACTTCCAGCTGTACAGCAGTGTTAAATAAAGCTGTGGCCACTGTTTTCATGGCCTTGATTTAAAGCGAGTTTATGCAGCAGGTTTTGCTCCCGACTACACGAAAACAACTGCTAGGCAATGCGGGTTAAAAAAAAAAAAAAAAAGACTCATGACATTGTTATAATTCCTCAGGGATGCGCTTATACATGTGTGCATTTTACCGCCTGCTCAGTCAGACAAACCCCGGTTGTTGTTAATCGAGGAAGATTCTCAGGCCAGCAGCTGTGGAACGACAGCGTGACGCTAATAGGCATAATTATAGGCATGATCCTGGAATTAAGAAAAGGACACGTGTAATGAGGATTAAATCTCTTCCACATTGCGAGCACACAATGTCCTAAAGCCTGTCTTGTAGAACGCAGTTTGTTTCTTGCATGTTTTAACTATCATTAAGTTGAAATGAGCATCGTCCCTAAAGGACATTAAACAAAACAGATGAACAGGTAGTAATCAGGGGAAAAAATAGATCTTCATTAACGTTTTGTTAATGTCACCTTTATATTAAAGCATTTTGTTTTCTTGTATTTTTTTTTTCACCTTTAAATGTTCCACAGCGAATAGTCTAAATCTGCTTCGCCCGAAAGTCTGCCGCTATTCCCTCACTGGTAAAGCCCTGCCTGTGGAGCTAGTCATGCATGAAGGAGGAAAAAATGGGAAACCATTATCACTGGAGAATAAAAGGAGGAGAGGAGAAGAGCTCGAGGCAGCTTGTTGCTCTCTTTTTTTTTTTTGCTGTCCATGGGTGAACAGGAGTAGCAACGAAACCTCATATTACAAGTTCTTTTACTTTCACCCACACACCTTTTATAGCTGATGTGAGAGATGTGTATTTTTTTTTTCTTTCTCTGCAGTGACTCATTGTCTGATCTTAGCAGCAGCGTATGATAGACAATATGACAGGAGGAGAGAGAGAGAGAAAAAGAGGGGCAACACTATGAGATATTCTCCTTTTCAGCTGCTTTTGTCAAAGCTTTATACGAATGTGATTCTTATTAGGAGTCGGTTTGAATCCTGTCGACTTTGGTGTTCAGACAGATCTCATGCTGTGCTTGTGGCTGTAGAGAGAGCATGATGTCATCGTTCACTGGCTAGGAGAAGACTTGATACTGACAGGCCGTCAGTGACATTCAGAAGGTCAGGATTATTAATAACAACAGGCTCACGTGAACATTGTTACTGTGAGCAACGAGGGCGATTCAGACTCATTATTGAAGTTCATACGCAGTTCAGCTGCTGTCTCGAGGTGAACCTTTCTCTGAGATCCTAATTTTTTGAAAAACGTTCTTTCGTGCTCGGATTGCTAAGAGAATTTATTTCTTTTTTTTTATATTTCATGAATCTATTTCTTTTCCTCTCTTTCTCAGAACTATTGACAGCTGTTCATTTCAAGGATGGATGAGTTACAGGATGTGCAGCTGACTGAGATTAAGCCCCTTCTGACAGACAAAGTAAGTTGTCAAATTCATATCCACCCACACAATCTGTCTCTCTCTCTCACACACACACACACACACACACACACACACAAACATAATCGTGTCATGTGCCAAGTAATATATCATTTGTATGACATACCATATTTTCTGAGTAGGATAGAGGCGACACGTCGGTGTGTATTTTGACTAAGCTTGCGTTTGAAACCTGTGTACTGGAAACCACATCACTGTGTGTCAGGCGTGTTTTCCGTTCCCCAGTTCATCCCAGTAGGTCAGTAGGTTTAGGGTCAGGGGTTGTGTAACGGTCGCTCGATTTCTTGACTTCTGAGCTGACTTCATGACAGTCATGCTGGGAGGTGTTAGCAGACCTCATGTCAAAAATTTACCCCTGTTGGTAATTAGTGGAGCTCGTCAAGTGTCCATTTTATCTGGGGTAGCATAATCATGAGGTGTTGAGTGTGTGTGTGTTCTCGTGCCCTCCAATGGGTTGGCACACCATTCAGGTTGTACCTCGTGTAAGCACCCTGAGATTAGACTCCAGCTTCCCCACAACCCTACACAGGACATAAGCAGTTTAGACAGTGGACGGATGAATGGATGGATAGTTTAAGGTACGTTTATAACTTCAAAATAGCCAGTTGGAATGTTATTTGGATAGAATGGGGAAAGTGTAAATCTAATGGAAACTGCAGTGGAACCTTGACGAGCGAGTCTTGATATACAAGTACCAACTATCATCGAGAATCATGTGGCACGCACGCAAAGTCGTCCTACACACACACATACAATAGTTTGATATACGAGCTTGCAATCCAAGGTTCCACTGTAATTGGATATTGACATTTCTGCACTATTTGGTTGACGCTAGTTCAAAGTAATTAACAAAGGCATATTGAGTAAGAAATTCCTTGGACTCGAAATACAGCAGGAGTAAAATGATGTCACACACGGCGAACAAGAAGCTCAAAGAGACACTAGAGACATGGCTGAAGTATTCCAGTTAATGATAATTATAGTATTTGATACAGTTATTTTCTGCTGTACTTTACAGCAACATTATACATGTGTATGTCTTTTGACAGAATTTGCTCAGGTGTTTTATAAAGTGAAACTTCCTTATGTGTATCTGTCCACTACAGTTGGTCCTATTTGGTCGTCTAAGATTGGGTGCAGAATCAGTCCTACCTATAAAAATGTAACTGTAGATACAGCAGATAGTTGATTATCATCATGGGTCACTTAGGAGCTACTAGAGCTGGAGGAAAAATCGTTTCAATTAAGTATCTCGATTCTTTTGTTCTGTTTTAATTCTCGATTAAGTATCTTTTTTTATTTCTTCATCCGTGGGAGGATTCTTAAGGTCCCCATTTTAACTGGGCTGCTGGTGTCTGCTGCGTCAGCCAAAGTCTAGATACAGAATACAGACGAGCAGGAGAGGAAGAAACTCACTTTTGTCCCACAAACAAAGCATGAAAAAAAAATCTTAAAAGATGTACAGATGCTGACGAAAATAAAGCATAAAAAAAGGCAAAAAATGAAAGCGCTGTTAAAGATAAAAGCTACTGAAATCTGATCATATTTCTAAGGAAAGTGAAATAGACCCTGCGTTTAGTTTAAATGTTTTGTTCTTGCAAAACGTTAATGACAAAATTTTCCAGTGATTTTACAGCAGAATATTAGGGTGCTAATATGCTTTTGGACATTTTGTTACTGTGAAAGAAGTCAAGGAGTCCTTAATTTTTTTTTTTCCAAATGTACCCTGTTTCTATATAACCACTGACCATTGGTCACAAGACGAGGCACGAGAACGCCCTGCACATTGGTCACTGCAGAGGACCGGGAGACAGCGGTGCTGAGGGATAGGATGCAGACATAACACTCCATGTCACATGTGTCGTGTCTTATAGTCGTAGTCTGGAATTTCCATCCATCCTGATCGATATCTGTAGTCAGACACGTGGTCATGGTGTCCCGTATTTTCTAACATTCACAAGATTCAAGAACTTCATTCCCTTTAAGGGGGACGTACAGTACATGCAGCATGTGGCAGAGCCAGTTGCACTTCTGCCATCTGTTGTGTGTAGAGTTGTTGCACAGGAGGTGCCATGAAATGCCAGAATACACCCAGTGCATATGTTGGAGTAAACAATGCCAGTTTGAGGCTCATTTTAAAATGTTGAGAGGACTGCTCTGATGGAGGTGTACTCTAGACAGCTATAACATTTTATTTGTAGTATTTGAGCTTTTAACATCATTATTGGTCATAGAAACAAAATGTGTAAAGTTAAAACCTAATTGTATTTCCTGGTCAGAGTGTGTACAGTATTGGATTGTTTTTTACATATAAAGTGCAGCATTTTATATTATTGTAACGCTACAGAAAGCAATGCAAACCAGTTTCATGTTATATTGTGACGTTGAAATTCTGTCTTGATGCCTACTATAAATGCTACAACTACAAAAAAAATAAATAAAAAGATGACACTTTTTCCCCGTGCGTCATAATATTCATCAACACATTGTTAAGCAAAATCTCTGTCAGCCTGATCTTATAACTCTGATCTACATCTTGGATCAATAAGTGTAATAAATCTGTAGTGTTTTCATTTATTTATTCATTTATTTATGTTAAATCCCAGGCTTTGATGAGCCTCTCGTTACCATTGGATACCAGACTCCTGCTTGCAGAACGTTATTGCTGGAATCAGATAAACAGTGATATGTTTTATGGATGTCATATGAATTTAATGAAAAAAAAGAGAGAGGGGGAGGAGAAGAGTGAATTAATCGAACCTAGTTCCCTTTCTAGTCCTGCATCCCCGTGTGTGCTCTAATGTTCTGCTCTCTTTTTTTATTTTGTCACAGAACGGCCGAAACTTTCAGGATTTTGACTGTCAGGTAAGTGATTTCATGCTTTTGTCCACATACATGGTAGACATGGTAGAATTATGTGATTGCTTCCACTATTGTTTGTCCAAGAGATGCGACTCGTATCCCCTCACTGAGGCTGGAGAGACGAGACGCTCTGTCTCAGCGTGAGACGCCGTGCAGGCCTGCCATGATAACTGCAGGGTTCTGGATCCTTGTGTTCAATCTCTCATCTGTGCTTGAGGGTCTGAAAAAACAGCAAATAAACATCTGTGTGTGTGTGGGTGGAAGGGTAAAGCTTGCTGGGTAGGCGGTTGGACTGTATGAGAATACATGAATTTGTCTTTGAACACACGTTTGTAGTTTTTGTGGACAGAAAAATTTACAGATACAACATACTAATACTAATAACAATAATATACGAGTATTCATCCAGTTACTGCATTTAGGATAATACAATTTTGGACGTCCTCATTATAACTTGGATTCAACCTCATACATACATTTTCCATTTAAAGCTCCATATTTAATCCATAACCAAAAACTCGGCCCAGTAGAGAATTCATTCGCCCTGATAAAATATCAGCCAGTTGCTTTTTGAACGTGAAATGATTAACAGTTGTGGAGACGTTGTGGACGAAATCCACCATGAGTACCTGTCACCCCCTGGAAATCCTGCCTCATTCCTCCATCCTAATTTATTAAACTCTCATCTCCACTCAGTTAGTTTTCCTTTTTAAACAGATGCTACTTCAGTGCTTTCTGTGAAGGTAAAAGGAGAAGGTTGGGCGTTTACTAATTTAAGATAAAAGCTATGAATCTACACAACAGCTCAAACATTTGGGATAACCCACAGATTATAAATCTTTGTGATTTCTTTTCTACATTCTACAGCAATACTATATAGCATATGCAATTAGGTAACGATGTACCAACACCACCAGTCAGTTGTCATTTTAAGACACGGAGGTCAGCCTTTCTGGAATAGTTCATGCAAGAACAGTATTGTCAAGCACCATGATGAAACTGACTCTCATGAAGACCGTCACTGGAAGGCAAGACCAAAACTTACTTCTTCTGCAGTATGGAATAAAATCACTGACAAAAAAAACAGATTTGTGTGTAATTGTGTTTTGCCCGAGTTGGATTCCAAAATCTACGACCACGACAGCTTACAGATAAGATAAGATTTTGTTTGTTACCGTAAAAAAAGTGATTTTATTCCATACTGCAGAGGAGAACTTCAGAGCCGTTATGAAGGCTTTACAGAGCAAACATATCAGACACACCTCAGTATCACCTCTTCAAAGGAGATTATTGCATATTTTGGATGCCTTCAGCATTGATTTGGAATTTTTATACTGAATAAGTAGGGGAAAAAAGACCAAAAAATTTTACCCCAAAATAATAGTGGTGTAATTTCTAACACTTAGTGGTGTCAGTTGTTCAAACATCATAAACATGTTTTAGTTCTGATTTCATTTTCTACTATTTGCTTGGAACAATAATGAATATGTATTTAGTTAGTGTTGGTCCCAAAACCTGGCCTAATTCAAGACGAAGTGTGTGTGTACTGTATGTGTGTGTGTGTACTGTATGTGTGTGTGTGTACTGTATGTGTGTGTGTGTACTGTATGTGTGTGTGTGTACTGTATGTGTGTGTGTGTACTGTATGTGTGTGTGTGTACTGTATGTG
>JAQMYL010000015.1:15085656-15099989 GCA_030014365.1 Clarias pachynema | reverse complement strand
AATCAAAATAGAAAAAAAGCATGTTCCCCGAGGTCAAACGCGCCCCCCTTGACGGAGCCTCACGCCCCCCCTGGGGGACGCGCCCCACTATTTGAGAAGCACTGTTTTAAGGGGATAGTAATGGTTGAATGACCTTTCTGGATATAAGAGTACTAGTTCTTAGAATATCCACAAAAGGGGGTCGATCATTTTTGTATTTATCTCCTAAGCTTTGGAATAGCCTTCCTGACAGTGTTCGGGGTTCAGACACAGTCTCCCAGTTTTAAAGTAAACTAAAGACATGTCTATTAAGCCTGGCATACACATAGTTTATCCCATAACCTCGTATTCCAGTACATCTAAACGCACATCATCATCTAGTGCTGTTAAGATCATGAATGGCAGCCACGCTAATTCTTTTTTGCATGTTTTTTGTTAGTTTTTTTTTTTTTTTTTTTTTTTTTTTTTGGCCCATCCCGAGACATCTGGAATGACCTGCTGGATGTAATATAGTACGGGTTGAATGACCTTTCCTGTGTGGTGGAGACAGCACTTATCAAGAGATTTAATTATCAAGGGGTGTATAAGGCTGAGAATTACTTACCTTAAGTAAATAAATATGTATTACCGCTCGACTTAAATCGAATAAATTTTGGACATTACTGGTGACCATATGTCATTGGGGGTGAATTTTTAATATTTTTAATCTTTTGTCTGGCATTCATTGTCGTGCATGCTTGTGTTCCTGTTGGCCTCTTAAAGAAGGTGATTAACTCTTACCAGCACAGCTCTCAGCTTGTATTGCTTTCAGGATTGCATGTAAGCCACTTTGAGCAGAAGTTTCTGCTAAATTAATAAATGTACAAGCAATAAAGTTAAAGTACTTTCCTATGTAAAAGTCATGCCCTTGAGCCAGGTGAAAACACACAGACTTGTCATTTGCATACACATGGTGGTAAAAGCTCCAGCTGACATGACTCATAGGGCCGGCTGTGTCGACAAAGATATTTATAAACACAAAGCTTCTGGCACATGCTAAAAGAGGTGGAGATGGAACAATGCACGTGTAGGTATGAAGGGAGTGTGCAGAAAACGGTAGTCTCACCTTATAATGTGAAATGCAAAAATCATTAGTGTCCTGAGTTTGAGGTAACAACAATATACCCAATATATTAATCTATATAAAAAATAATCTTTTAGGTAATGAGCACAGTTATATTTATATTTAACAGGAGAAGCCTGAAAACTGTTAGTTTGTAAATTTTATAATTACTTCATAGACTAATTAATATCCTTTTCATTTAAATAAAAATAAATCTTATCTTTGAGCATTTCTGTCACCGTTGTTTGCTGCCCCCTGTTGGTGAAAAGCAGGATTGAAAATATACTGTAGTAGTACGAAAACAGAGGCACATGTTTTATTTTTGTGTCGGAGAGAACAAAGTGTTTCTTGTTTTGCACCTTATTTAGCCTTTTTAACAGATTTGCAGCATTCTCAACTGCTTGTAAAACAGGATACACCTGCTCCTTGATGTGGCTCTGCATGCACACACACACACAACACACACATAGACACAGAGTCAGTCTAAAGCTCACATGTAGGGTATGTTCCATAGCAGAGGCGTACTCGGTGTGGGAGTGTCTCCTCACTAAACTTAAACACAGGGAAGCCCTTTGTACTTCTGCCCACTCTTATGCGTCCCAGGTGCATCCTGGGAAACTTTATTTCGGTATAAGCAGTATAGTGACTTTTAAATGTCATGGTTTATCCATCTGTGGATCAGGACCCCCCTCTTGTATCTGGGTCGTGTTCTATGTATAGCTATTCTGACATGATGATTTGGTGTAACAGTTTTAAACATTGTGGTTCTGACACAAGGTTTTTGTTCTGTTATGCCTCAATGTGCTCAACATCACCTAAATGCACCTCACATTCAAATTGTGGGTTTATATTTAAGTGATCCTTGATTTGTTAAATACTACGGTGCCAGTTAAATGCTTAAAGTCGAGGCGGATAAAAGTAGACAGATTATATTATCTGTCCACTCAGTTCTCAAAGTTGATGTATTCGAACCGGGAAAAATGGGCAAACGAAATATCTTGTGAAAACTAACTTGTGAGAGCTTGGTGACCATGTCATCAGCAGCTACCAAATGTGACATAGAGGAGAATCTGTTGTAAAAACTACCTACATAAACGCCACATGAGCATCAGAACCGGACCATGGAGCAGTGGAAGAATGATGTCTGGTCTGATGCATCATGTTTTCTTTTCCATCATGTGGATTGCTGGGTGTGTGCGCGTGTGCATTGCTATAAAAGGCAAGCCGGGTGTGGCAGTGTGATGCCCTGGGCAATGTTCTGCCAGAACACCTTGGGTCCTGGCATTCATGTGGATATTACTTTGGCATGTGCTGTCTTCGTTCCCTGATGGCAGTGATCTATTTCAACAGGATAATGTGCTCTGTCACGCTGCAGACTTTGTTCAGGAATGGATTAAGGAGCATGACAGTGTTCAAGGTGTTGATTTGATCTCTGCTGAGATATTTTAAGAATAGGCATCTGTTGGATGTGCTGGAAAAACATGTCTGATCTGAGATATTTTAAGAATAGGCATCTGTTGGATGTGCTGGAAAAACATGTCTGATCCATTGAGGCCCAACCTCATAACATTCAGGATCTCCTGCTAATGTAAAACCACATCACACCTTCATGTGAATTCCATGCCTCGAAAGGTCAAAGATATGTACTGTATTAGGCAGGTGATTTTAATATTATGGCTGACCAGTGTAGATGTGTGTGTCCAGAATATGTGTAATATTCCAGTAGATGTGCCGGTCACTTATTAGGGTTCAGTGTGTAAATTACTAAAAAAAATCTTAAATCACATTATAAAACTATCAAATAGTGTACAAACACACAATTTTCTTTTTTGTCTTTTCATACTTGGTGTGAAACTTAAGAGTAATGTTTTTATTTGCGCTGTTTGCTACTTGTAATTTTACTGTTACTGTTGTTGCACAACTTGGCGAACCTTTCTTTATTGACAGAATAAATGTCTGTCATGACATAAAATGCTGCAGCAGAACTCATTATTCCCAAATCCGAATTTTTACCTGTTCATAGAGTGACGTCAAATCAACATGGCTGTGCACATCACTAAACAAAAAGTAAAACTTCTTATCTTTAAGTTATACTGTACATACTGTACAAGCATTAACATTGGGTTATTCAAAATCCAAACATATTCCTTTGTTAAATCTAAAACATTGACTATACATTGGCTATCTTGCTAACAAATCCTGAACATCGCACCAACCGATGTCAAACACCCTGACGTCAGAAATGATGAATTTTGCATTTAGGGTAGAGTGCAAAGTAGTGTTTTTTTTGTTTTGTTTTTCATCTGACTTTCCAACCTGTAGAAACTCTGAAATGATAGTTGAATCTTTGGATACAGGTCCTCAGCAATGTGCTGAGTCTTTAATTTGAATTAACTGGACTAATGGAGAAAATTGGCCTGCTAGACTCAATTAAGAGTCTAAAACTCTAATTAGAATTACTTGTGTATTTTTATTTGCGTATGCAGTTTACAGTTGGACATCTTTCCTCTTCATCATAAACGTTTGTTGGTTTGGGTTGAATTCCACAGTAAACAGTATGACAGTATGATCCCACAATAGAGGACAACATCTGAGTCAAATCGATACTTTTAAAATTATTTTAACAATGCCTTTATTTAAAAAAAAAAAAAAAGGCTAACATTTAAAGAATGGCTTTTAATTGAAAATGTTGAAATATTAAAATAAACAATATATGAAAAGTTTAAAGTATACATTAATATTAGTAAATAAGAAAAGCAACAAATTTACATATGACCCAATTCATCTCATCTCATCTTTTATACGGCTTTATCCTGTATTCAGGGTCGCGGTGGGTCGGGAGCCTATCCCAGGAGGCTTAGGGCACGAGGCAGGGTACACCTGGACAGGGTGCCAATCCATCGCAGATGACCCAATTCAACTAAAATAATTTAATACCAATAACAGCCAAGTAGTTGTTATTTTTGGTATGCTACAAACTAGCTACACATTTCAGCAATTCTTTTGCAGAAATATGAGCATATTTCAAGTCAAGTCAAGTAGGCTTTTATTGTCATTCCAACCATATTCAGTTCAGTACACAGTGAAACGAAACAACATTCCTCCAGGACCAAGGTGCTACATACATGCAATAACAAGCTGTTAAATATGGTGCATCCCTTTAGCCTTTAACTTTCCGTGTGTTCTCAAACGTTTCATTAAGTTTGCCGTGCTTCACCGTTTACATGCAAAGACATTTGTTGTGTGTTTCGAAATCACTTTGTTGTGAAGCCACACTTTAGGACGTTTAGCTTTAGGCATTTTAATTTAATTGTGTTTAGCTTAGCGAGCTAACGCTACCTGCTGCCGTCAGAGCAAGTGGTAATTGCTGCGTGCACATGTTCATCGGATGGTCTCATTTCCTGAGTGCTTTTAAATTGAAATCGATCGCCCAGGCATTTAATTTGCTCTGAAGTAAGGCACCGAAATCTGTGTTCTGGTTCGGTTCTAGTACATGCTGGTTATATAGGTAACAGTGCCATATTGACACTTTGTTTTGGTACCCAACACTATCCCACAAGCTGGTTATATACTCACTGAGCAGTTTCACAACAATATACTTATACTGTGTAAGACCTCACTGTACTCTCAATTCAACCTCATTCATCATGGCGTGGATTCCACACAGGATAGTGTATTGTAGCGGTACTGTACTGTAACTGGCGTTAGAAAAATGGCTAAATCAGTGCCATGAAGGAATGCACATGATCAAACATACTCAAAGCTGTGGCATTCATGTGGTGATTGATTTCTATTAACAGGCACAAAGTGTGCCAAGAAAACATTGTGCAGCTTTACACCGCCTGCACCAGCCTGGAGGGTTCATGGATTCATGCTGTTGGTGATAAATTCTGACACAAACATCAGTGACTCAGCAGAAATCGAGGTTCATCAGACCAGGATAAGATTTTCAGAGTCTCCTTCTGCTGTTGTAGTCCATCTGCCTTAAGGTTTGACTTCTTATCACAGTTGTACAGAATTTCTATCTAAGTTACTATATCCTTTCTGTCAGCTTGAACCAGTCTGACTATTCCCTGTGGAGCTCATCAACAAGTCGTTTAACTCATCACAACTGAGGCTTACTGGATTTGTTTGTATGTTTGTTACACTATTCTAAACTCTGGAGACTGTGAAAAACCCCGGAAATCCCAGAAATACTCAGTCCAGCCCACTAACATTGGGGCCTTTCCAACATTTTTGAATTTGATCTTTAGACTGTAAGAACATTAAGGAGGGCAATAAATAAAAATGTAACAATAACAATAAATGAATAATGTAAGAATGTCACAGTTTAAACTCACTTTTAGCCAAGAATTGCCATGGCTCTGGCTAGGGTCCTGCTACATACATGTACATGTGGAGAGTAAAGTTCATGTTTGTGACTGTATTTTGTATTGACAACTGTAGTGTCCTGCCATGTAGGGTCGTATAGAATGCTTTATTTCAAATAACAACGTAGTGTGCTTAAATAGAGGGAGGGTAAAGCGATTTGAGGATCAGCCCGTAAGTGTTCTTATGTCTTTATTATTTTTTTTGCTCATAAGAAGGTAATATGTGACTAGGTTGTTGTTATTAACAGATCAGCTAACAGGACATGAATGGAAAAACTCTGTTAACTATTATACAATCAATGACCAAAAAACAATGAGCAAGTTCTTAACCAGACATGACGATTTCTAGCAAATCACGAGAATCATGACATGAAAGTATATATGTCGCATCCAACCAAAGATTTATTAAGAATTTCAGTTTTGAACAATTAGTCAGATAGTTTGAGAATGCGGGAAAGACCCTGTATGGACCCCATCACATGACCTGGCCTGAAATTCCACAGCTTTTTAAAGCTTTTCACTTACCACAGTCTCATGTAATGCTGTTTGCAAAGTGTGGAGCTCGAGTGCAAAAAGCTTCCATTGATTTTTCTCTCAAATTACCTCTGGTTATAGTTATACCTCCGGACTAAGAGACTGTGGTGGAAATGGTGTAGTATAAATAGAAATCACCAGGGGTCTGACTAATCATAAATTCATTACCTAGCCCATAAAGTCAAAGAAAGCTCTACAGTGTACTGCCCACGTGCATGTTGTTGTACGAGTCTGAAGGAAATAAGATTGTGTTTATTACTTTGGAGTAAGGTTTTCATTGTAGCTCTCAATGTGTTTGTGTCCCTTCAAATTGTTCTGGCTAAGGCCTTTATGTTCTCTTGAATTTCAGTGTGTAGTAAGCTGGTGAGATAAATAATCAGTGCACGCTAATTATTGCCTAGTAAAAGTCACTTTACGTTTAAATCTACCTGCATATATCAAATGCAAACTTCTGTTTTCCCCATGTCAATAAAGGAGTATATTTTATTCAGCCGATAAAACACTTGAAAGTACAACTCGACCCGGATGGTATGCCTCCCCTGCCAACAAGTTTACTCCTTCTTGTTAACTGATGTGTCCTTCTGAAATAGTTTCAAAAAGATTTCACACAGGAAGGAAGCTAATGAAGGCAACCTGTTTCATGCATTCGGCCTTGGCCTAATCAGGTCTTGGGTAATGCAACGAAAATGGACAACACCACTGCTGCTGACACACACATCGATTCATTTAATACTTCATGTTTCACTCATCTACTGCTGTCACTCACCATGTCTTCACCCTTCTATATTTTTAAATTTTTTTATACTTCTCCGTTTACAATTATACTTTGAAATATACTTTATTATTTAATTGTTTTCATTGGAAATTCAATATTTTAGTTTGTGTATTTTTCTAGTGCAGTCTTTTTATTGTATTTCTATTCTATCTTTCCATTTTAGATCGCAGACAATCGTATAAACATTTCACCTCATATCATACTATGTGTGGTTGTGTACACCACAAATAAAACTGTAATTATATTATTATAATTTTTTTTTCCCCCTGACTTTTTCCCCTAATTTATTCGTACCTAATTCCCACCCGTTGCTGTGGGTCTCGCACATCAAGGCTACTACTCAGTCAGGGAGGGCCGAAGATGATCACACGTTTTTCCCGAACCACGTGGCTCCAGCCAACCGCAGCTTTTCAAGCTGCTCGCCATTGAGGGCGATGTAACACACTCGGAGGACAGCGCTATCCGCTCCTTCCGCTTGCATGAGCTCACAGATGCCGCTGATTGGCTGTAGATTGATGTGACAGTGCTAAGTGCCTCCCATCCCACCCAGCTGAGAGAATGCAGCCAATCATCTCTCTCTCTCTCTCTCCTGTATGAATCGAACTTGCGATCTCCGGATGATAGGGTGAGAACTTTACAGCCACGGACGCACTTGATGGTTTAGGGAGGCAGAACACATGCCTCTGTATTCCTAAAAATAAGTGTGTGATTACCGTGTCTGTGTGATAAACATTAAGAAAGCTATAAAAGAAAAGAAAAAATGCCTTTTACAGATTGTGTTATGCTTTTAACAAGCCTTTATGCTGGTGTGCTTACTGCTGGTTCAACTTGTTGTTTTTGAGATATCACACTAAGAGGTATCTCAGATATAGACATGGACACGCAAACACAAGCCTCCAACACGTATTAGCAGAGGCGTAACAACAAGCAGCGCACACACGACAGCAGCACCCAAGCGACAGACGACCTAATCTGACCGAGCCCCTCCTTGCACCCAGCCCGACAGTGAGCGGGTAAAGAAACCCCTGAACATGATGATCGTATTCTTTTGTCTCTTATTCTGTAGTGGGACGTGACGTGGTCCTGTACTGTATTGTTGGTTTATATCCTGCATCATTTGTACGCAGTTATAAAGGCTGCTAGCCTCAGACGTACTTCAGTTTGAGAAGATTAGGTGTGTGTGTGTGTGTGTGTGTGTGTGTGTGTGTGTGTGTGTGTGTGTGTGTGTGTGTGTGTGTGAACTGCAAGCTGGTTAGTGAGAGCCATGCTGTCAACTTATGCTTAAATCCTTAGATAATCCTTATATAATTACAGCGTGCGTCGGCTCTGCTGCTCTACTACTTGAGCAATGTTCGGGTCCAGAGTGCAGCGTTTCTGTAGCTCGCTTTCTACACGCGTTATGGAATAATATGTCACACTGATTATGTTTCATTGCGTGTACATGGAAATCTTCATCTCTATGGAAACTATTCTTTGTATCGGTGTGTATAGTGTTTTTGATCAGAGATTCAGATCCTTAAATTGTTGAATTCATTCATATGTAAATCTAATGAATCCTTAGATAGCGTTCTCTCTCTCTCTCTCTCTCACACACACACACACAAACACACACTCCCGGCTGTTTCCTCACTCCTCCTGGTTTCACCTGACCCTCTAAATCCAATTAGAGCAGCCTGAATGCCCTCCTCACCCCCCCTCCTCCCCCTCCCTCTCCCTCTCATTGTCACACTGCCTGCTTTCCATCAGATCCGTCTTTCTCCCCCCTCAGTCTGCCTTGCTAGTTGCAGCTACCATCTGTAAACACGTTTCACCATCCTCTCTCCCTCTCTCTCTCCCTCTCTCTCCCTCTCTCTGCTTTATTCGTGAGGAGCGGCCATAGTGACTCTGCCTCTGAGGAGTGATTTATCGTATTTTTTTGTTTGTTCTTTTAAAAAAGATCTTTTTTAGCTTTTTGTCCTCCACATCCCCCTCCTGAGCTGCCGCCACCCCTCGTGACCGGGAAAAACAAGGGCAAAGCATTTCTCTCTCTCTCTCTCTCTGTCGTTCTCACGTTTTTCTTTCTGTGGATGAGAAATGACGGACGTGCTGGATCTGAGCCAGATCGGCTGTACAGTGAGCGGTGTGGTGAGTGAAAGCCTGTGTGAGTGTTGGGGTGGACGCACAGTAGCATGGTATAAGTGTGTGTGTGTGCATGTGTGAGTGAAAGTGTCTCTGTGTGTGTGTGTGTGTGTGTGTGTGTGTGTGTGTGTGTGTGTGTGTTCACCTCTAAACAGCCTGTTGATTCTCACGGGTCCATTCAACCCAACATCTTAGTGTAGCTCACACAGGGTCCATTTTGTGTGTGCGTGTGTGTGTCTACACGTGTGCCCATTTGTGCGATTGCTACAAGAGTGTTTGTGTTTGTCCCATTAGAAGACGTGCTTGTTTATCCGCAGCGTGTTTGTGTTTTTGTAGTAACTGATGGGTTTTGCTATGACTGTGCAGTCTGAAGGCGTGTCTGGTTTCGTGTGAGCCTTTGTGTGTGTGTGTGTGTGTGTGTGTGTGTGTGTGTGTGTGTGTGTGAGTGTGAGAGTGTGCCAGGCATCCTGCAGTGTCCCAGAGGGGAAGGCCTCTGATTTGGTTGTGTGTGTTTGTGCGCGTGTGTTTGTCCGTGTGTGTTTGTGTGTGTGTGTGTGTGTGAGAGAGAGAGACATTAAGCTGCAGGAGTGTGTTCAGGGTTGGGTCGAGCTAAACACGTTAACATTAAAGAGCGTGATGTTTGTGCTATTGGACATGGTTTATTATGCATTGATCAGATTTGCTTTATTTTCTTTAGCACAATAAACACACACACACACACACACACACACACACACACGCACTGAATTCCTGCTAATACATCAGAGTCATGATGTAGCACATTACTTGCACGTTGCACATTTTTTTGTTTGCACATAAAATGAAGATTAACTTGCACACATCTCACCCTGTACACCCTGACCAGGGTGTGCCCCGCCCTGTGCCCGAAAAGTCTCCTGGGATAGGCACCAGGCCCCCACGAGACCCTCTACACAGGACAATAATACCAACATTGTTTTATTTTTTTTGTAAATTTTCAGCCTATTTTGACTGAAATCCTTCTGGGTCTCAGACAGCCGTATAAATATTTAAGTATATATAAGTATCACACTGTGTGTATGGTTGTGTATGTGACGAATAGAATTAGAATTAGAAAAATATTATACTTTATCTTAAATATTATAATTTATCTTACAGTAAGTCAGGTATTTCTTCTCTGTACAAATACACAATTTTGAGAAAAAGTTCAAGATCATTTAAAGAAATAGAAAACGGCAGAAAATCTCACTGGAAGCAAAACGCATTCGCAGACTTTCCACAGGAATACAAACTCGTTACTCGTCCGGCTCAGACTCCTGTAACTTTTTAAACGTGACCCAGTTACTGAATTCCTCTCTTACATCGCTGATAAGCTTGTCCCATCGTTTCCCAAACACACATCATTCAGACACAGTTGCTACTTTCTCAGTAACTGAATCAGTGTCTCTCAGGACAGAGACACTCAGCCTCGCCTGATGCTCATTTTCTATTCATGCTCACAAATTACACATTTACAAGAGACATATTTATTTTTGTTCCTATTAGTAAGGGAACGGCTTTGTGACTCGTTTAGACGGAGATGGTGCTCGTAATGTTCGTCAGGAGCGTTAGCTTTGACATTTAGAGGCCTTTGACGTTTCCCCACTGTGAACATTTCATCCTGTATCATCCTGTAGATCTATTCATGTTTGCTAATAGGGTTTGTCGATGGTTCAGTGAGAAGATAAAAGCTTGTCTTCTTCCAACTTCAGTGATGAAGCAGTTTGTCTCCCAGTCGTGTTGTTAGAGTAGACAGCATGTAACTATATTCATTACTGTTCATGATTACAAATCACCAGACCAGCATCCTGGGATAAGCAGAGGTCATGTCAAGGTCATGAGTCTTTTTTTATTTATTTTTTATTAACTATGAAGAATAACAACATTTTAGCAAGTGAAATATTCTTGCATCCAGCCAAACCAATCGATTTTTAATTTCTTTAAAAAAATTCTTTAAAATGTTTTTATTTTTGTTTTTTATTGAGTTTATTTCTAGTCAAATGTTACTAAAATTTCAAGCAAAAAAATGTCTCATTATATTGGCAGATCATTTTGCTTCTTTCAAGAAATAAACTTCTAAAAGCTAGAAAAATTGTCTGCCAATTGAACATGTACACTTTGGATGTACACTTTTACTTGTACACTTTGGATGTACACCTCCAAACTCTCAGCAATCCTGATAGTCAACTTGTCATGTCACTTCCTGTTTAAGGGTCATTGGTCCTTCTAATCGAGGTTGTGTAGCACTAGAGCACTTTCATTAGTTTGTGGTTAAAAGCGCTAGCGCTGAGAGCATGCCAAAAATATACATCTCACGTCGATCTGCATGATTAAATATATCTCCTCATATGAGAGCAGCTCCTCGGTGACATCCGATGCTCACAGATAGCGTTGTGCTTCAACATGGGTGAACGTTTTAAACCATTTACACTAAACTGTGTGCCCCGCCCTGGTCTAGGAGCCGTGGTGTAGAAAGCTGGGAAGCAGTAACCTTTTGACATGCTCCTGGACTTCTCAGGTTCTGTGCCTACACCGCTAAAACACCTGCTTTAAAGGGGCAGATAGTTAAAGTAATGGCACCTTAATAGACAAAGCAGTGAATTGCTTTAAATGCCTCGTCTATTTTTGAAACTGCTCTTTCACTGTCTGCAGCATTTGCAGGTGCGAGATAAGAATAAATGTAAAAAAAAAATCGCTGCTGCTACAAAGTGAAGTTTTTTTTTCTCTCTCTTTTCAGCAGCTTCATGTAGCAGTGAAGTACTTTCAAGTTAAGACCTAATCCATGATCAGGACCCATCTGTTTATCAATAATTGACTTTTGTTGCATAACAAAACCAAGCATATACACCAACACTGGCTGAATAGTTGTGATACATCCTTGGTTTTTAAAATGGTCTCTGGTTTTTTGGCATTTACGCCCATGCGCCACCTCATTGAATTTATAAACACTCCAGATGAGAGCAAAGTCAAGACTTTCAGCTTTAATTTAAGGGGTTAGACAAAAGTGTGACATTAACCATCTATAAATTACAGCCATTTACACACATGCACGCACACACACACACACACACACACACACACACGCACACGCATTTTAGGTGTTTCATTTCAAATTCAATGTAGAGGCCCAATGAAGAAACACATCTTTGTTCCAAAATTTATGAAACTGGCTGTGTGTATAAAAGCTGCTGAGAGAGAGCATCAATAAAACCGGCAGGTAAATTGATTAACATTCATGATCAATTATGCACTAGTAAACTGGTGACGGGGTCATGGACACCCAAGTACACGGACAACTATATGTGTAGGGATAAAAGACCGGTCCGGTCCGATCCCACAAAGTTCTGAGACAAGTCAGTGCTGTGGTCGAAAGTAATCAGAAGACCCAGTGCTGCTGCACAGTCTGACAGACAACAAGTTCAAAGTCGTTGATCCATCCGGCCACTGAGTTCACCAGATCTCAATCCAAACAATGGAATGCACTGGACAAATGAATCCGGTCCATGGAAGCTCCACCTTGCAACCCACAGCACCCACAGTCCCAGTGTCAGACACCACGGCACACTCCAGAGGTCTTGTGGAGGTCACGCCCTCAGGGGACAGAACTGTCCAATTAGCACATGGGGGACCTACACAATATGGGCCTTAATGATTTGGGTTTTAATTATATAACTGATCTGTGTGTGTGTGTGTGTGTGTGTGTGTGTGTGTGTGTGTGTGTGTGTGTGTATACGTACAGTGTTTTAATTTTATGGCTCACTGGTATATTTCTATGTAGCTGAAGATTAGATTTTTTTTTTATCCTGCCTAAATAAATTAAGGTCATTTAGCCTGAACAGAAACAGTAAAGAAATTGCATCATGTCTGGTTCAGGGTCACATGTAGGGCTGAAACGATTCCTCAAGTAATTCGATTACAAAAAAGATTGAGGCAAAATCCTCTCCCTCGAAGCTTCTTTTAATTAATTTTAAAAGCTTGCGTTATGTTTTTGCACAATTATTTGTTTGGCGTGACACAGTGCGCTTCCGGATGCAAGCCGCCAGTAAACACCGGCGAAGAAGAAGTGCTTACGTCACCCACAAAGCGAAAGGAGACGCAATCAGCTGTGTATTGATTTGAGGGAGCGGTCTGTTGTGGGCTGCAAAATGGAAAGGAGCGATAAAATTAAAATTATATTTAAATTCATTTTAATGTGTGCCTTAGTTATTTTGATACTTAGTCACCTTTTTATTAGTTTTTGCATCCGAGAAAAGGCTTTAAAATAATAATGTATGGTTCTGTAATGCACTTAATTCATCTCGGTCAACTTTAAGCTGTTCCTTGTATTTTGAATAATGACTGTTTATTTTTGATAAAATGCTGTATGCTTTTAAAAATAAAAGTAGATTTTTCTAAAAAGAAAACCAATTCATCTTTGTTTCTCTTATATATTTTACATTACTGTTTAATTAAGCAAAAGTACATTTTATCCGATTAATCGATTAAATTTTTGGTAGAATACTCAATTACTAAAATGTTCGATAGCTACAGCCCTAGTCGCATGTATTACATTGTGCCAATCAGAATGAGCACACACTGCAAAGTCAGAGCGAGAGAGAGAGAATACAGTCCAAGTGCTCAGCAATGAGTCAGGAATATAATGCTATACGGTATAAAGAGCTGGTGAATCGTACACATATTTAACAGATTCTGCAAAATCTAATGTTTCACTTCAACAAGGCTACATTCTGGTATCTTAATAGCAAAAATTACAAAGTCGATGGCTTAAACATTGATTTAAAGCAGCACATATTGTGACTTTTTTTTTTTTTTTTAATTAAATTCTGATGTCGTCCCCATCTTTAATAAATAATGACATTTTTAATTAGATTCTGTTTAGGGTGAAACACAATACCATCATCTGTAACTGTTTAGGGCTAAAATGTTCACCTCTGTTTTCATGCTCCAATTTAAACCAGAGATGTGTTGTTTATATGTTAACCCCAATACCATCATTAAAACCCCAAATGCCATGTTTATTCACAAATTATAACAAATAATTCCAACATTGATGAATTTTCTTTAGCTTTGGACCCAAACACACACACACACACACACTTTGGATATTTGTGCTAAGCTTTTCTGTCTTATGTGACTGAGTAAGCAAACTCACTTTTTCACAGCAATGATGTCTTTCTTAAATTTCTAAAATGATTTCTTTCTTAAATTTCTATTTAGGCTTTGACAAGCTGTCTAATATTTTTTAGCAGATTTAGCAGAAAAAGTCCTTTAAGTAGGATTTCATTATAATGATCCTCTGATTTTAAGAGGACATTTTCTTTTAGTAACGATGGAGAATAATAAATAAATAAATATATATATATACACAGCGTTCCAAATTATTATGCAAATTGGATGTAAGTGTCATAAACATTAAATGTTTAGTTTTTAAATTAAA
>JAQMYL010000015.1:14988652-15000997 GCA_030014365.1 Clarias pachynema | reverse complement strand
TTCATTCATTCATTCATTCATTCATTTATTCATTCATTATTTACCTAAAAACTGTTGTGTGCATAAATTACATTTCCTGGAAAGCAGGTATTAAATCTGCAGATGATAACATAATAATGAGTAAGTTTAGGCTTACTGTAACTAACACCTTGTTTGGAAACATTTGGTGTAAGGTTGGTTTTGAACGTTAAAATTACTAATCAGAAAAACATTGAATAAATGACATTGGGATAATGTTGAACAAATGACCCCTATACATTACAAATGTTGCAAATTTGACTTTATTATTTATTTATTAACAGCATTTATCTTTATCTAGCAACTGGTATACATAGATCTTTGAAATGCTCAATATTGCTCGTAATCACAGATACTGCATGCTACTAATAACTTCTCCAAGGTGAAACATACTACTGTACACATCTGTAACTTAGCAAACTATTTAATCTGAAAGCAGCTAAAAGGGAAAAAAATACACTTGACATCAGAGATCTGCTTTGTAAAACCAGACGTGAGACGTCAGACCCTGGAGATATATCCATTGTTTCTGTGGCAGTTACTTAAGGGGTTTGGTTGACAGCTTGAAGCCCGATTTTCATTTACACTACGTGTGATTTGGGAACCTACGCAGAGGAAACCCCACTGTGCACGGAGAGAACATTTTTCTACTGTAATATGCTGTTTGGTGGCACAAAGCGCTAACCACTAAGTTACCAAACACCATATTACAGTAGAGTAATTTAGGTGCTATTATTATTACCTCAAGATAATACTCATATAATAATGAAGCTGTTGTGATTGTTCCAATTTCTGGATTTCTGAACTCTGCAAGAAAAACCTAAGGTAGCATGGATGTGGCCAGAGATGTGCAGAAATGCCACAAGTAAAAGTGGAAATTTGGTTGTTTTGCAACATTGTGTTGGGGAAGTTAATTCAATGTAATCTTAATGTCATTTCAAAGCCATTCTAACTTTCAAACACAAAAAAAAAACGCTGAGATAAGTGCATTAGTGTAGCAGGAGATTATGTAGAGAAAAAGGGTAGTTTTAACTGTAATTTTGTTATTCAGCACAAACAAAAGTCCCGGTTAGACTTGAACATCCTTTGTACTGTATATATTTAGCAGTTATCCAAAGATAGGGTTCCTGCTGGGCAGTGAGAGTTTTGTATTTGCATTCATTTGAGAAACTCGCTGCATGCTTACTAACTTCTAACAGCAATTAAACAGAAAGTGTTTTTCATTCACACAGAGCGCCACCAGGAGCTTGTTTCATATCCAAATTCACCACGACCACGAGTTGGGCTGAGTAGAGACAACTCACTGCTTAGAATATGAATGGAGCAGTGTTTAATGCTCAGAATGGTGGTTGAAATACGGAAGTCCCCAAACTAATTTAACAAATTAATTAAGATGGTTTTTGCAATCCGTTATATATGCTGTAGCATCCATACTGTATGTTTCTCCACTTCTGAGAACTCTGATGCGGCCTGGCGCTGTGTGTGTCATTTGGAAAGCAATCAAAATATTTTTTTTTATAACTTCAATCATTCATTATATCCATTCCACAATTATAGACTATCATAGAGAGTAGAGCTCATAGAGTATGTTTGCATTCAATTTATCCCAGTGCAGCTACAAGCTATCACACTCTTTCACAGAGAGAACACACAATGAAACTGCTAAGAAGACCCCTCAACATGCTGCCTTCGCTCGCATTTGGTATTTTACACTGAATTCATCAACCTGATATAAAGACGCCTTGGTGTGTACTTTTAGGAAGCATGCTGGAATTCTAGACTCAGAAGAGCCACAACAGATTCGATGAGTGTGACGTATAATGATATTTGTGTTCAATAGTGCTCAAAATAAAAAATTGCTAGTGAAACGGGTGCCGACTCGCTCACAGCACACATTTTTACGTAACTCTTCAAACGCAAGAGCGCACAAACAGCATGTTGAGCTCCCAGACATCACCATCCTCCCAATCTGCTGCCATTTCTTACTGCTACACTTGTTTCATTTCTGCATTTTGGTTCCTGTTGCTAACTCTACTGTTTTTTGAGTGTGATCCAGGTGGGGGGTCAAAACATGTCAAAACATTGCATGTTTTCCGCAATGCCAGTTCTCCTTTCCACACATATCTTTGCTCTATCCCTGGTGCCAGCTTACAGGTGCAACAACAACAAAAACAACAACCCCCGTTCTTTCTCTGTCTCTCACAGTACAGCGTAATAAAGGCACAACAATCCTGCATGTGTGAAAGAAGCTAATGATTCACCACCCATGTATTTTATTATTTGTACATATACAGTACGTTCTGGAGCAAGGAAACAGACAAAACACCAGCCCCACCCCACTATGACATATCCAGCAGCATCATGCAGTAGTAAAAGTGTGCTGTCTCTTATCCTTGCGTTATAAAATTACCAAAATGTAAATTGTTATGTTTCTGTCACTCACTTCTCTGAAGCCAATAGCGTCCAGGCATGGTGTAGTGATACCCTGCCCTGTCTACACACTCGATAGTCTGGTGTCCATAGATGATTTGAAACATCTGACAGATGAGAGCACAGTACTCCTCTGCAGCATCCTGTGGATTAGTTGTTGTTATGTGAAGACATAAAGGGATTGATAATGTTAGCATTATACAACAGACAAACAAAGATTACACATCTGCACAAGCAGACAAACTGAAATCTATAGGATAGCACAGTATTCTTTATATTGACAAACCCTGTTTCATTTAATACACTTGGATTCCTGACGCAAGACCATGTTATGAGTCTCGGTATTACACTGCAGACCCTATCTGAGTAAGCTGCTTACACATCTGTCACAACTCTGCTCATCAAAACTTACTGCAGAGCAAAAAAAAGTCATTAGTCATTAATGCTCCTCTGTAGAATTATACTGCATTTAACCCACATTAGAGTCTTTCTGTATAAACCTAAGTGACCTGAACATGACATGGTGGAAATTCTAAGATCCATCCATCCATCCAGTTAAATGAACAAATAAATGTACAAATGAACATTTATATTTAGTTTATAAGAATTCAGGAGGTGCCGACAGCTATGTTAAATGAGGCATCTTTTCACGTATCTATCCATCTATCCATCCATCCATCCATGTTTAATTTATTTGATGATATATACCGATCAGCCATAACATTACCATCATATAACGTTAACATTAATAATCAGCTATATACCAGTAAATTGATGAGAGGACCACAGGTACCCAAGGCTCACCCATGCCATTGGGGACCAAAAGCCAGCCCGTCTGGTCCGATCCTACAGAAAAGCCAATGCAGCAGGAATGACCGAAAAAAGTTAATGCTAGCCACGCTACAAGGCTCCAGGCACCACAGCCCCTGCACACAGTTGCACTGAGGCCGTGCCCCACAACCCACAGCTCCCTGGTGCCAGACAGCACAGCACACCTCCAGAGATCTCGTGGAGTCATGCCCTGGGATCCCAAAGCCACAAAAGGAACCCAAAACCTAGGTTGAAATTTTGTTTTTGTAAAAACTTCCTTATAATGTTAATTATTATTTATTTTTGTTATGGCTGATCAGTGTATAAACAATGAAACAAACAATGACTCAGTGATATTTAGTCTATAATAATTTCTGGAGACGCCAATATCTGTGGTACATGTCAATTTTACACTAGTTATGCTTTCTCCAGGCCATGATAACTTCTTTTTTTTTTAAGAACTTTTCCTCATACTTGTTTGTACACATCTTCATCAAGCATTCCAATAAATTTGAAGTTATCCATCCATACACTTGTCCACCCATTCTTAAATCTAAACATTTGTTTATTTATTCTCCCATCCTCTCTACATCATCATATACACATTCCCATAATCACTTCTTCTCCACCTGTAATTTCTCACCCTGTTCTCCACAGCCAGCACGACCAGGTTGCAGTAAGCGTCAGGACACGGTGTGGGCTCCAGTGGATTGTGGCTCCTTCTCTCCCAACTTCCAAATGCCTTGCCTCTCTCCCAGCTTCCCATAAAGGCATGCCTTCGCTCCCAGCTGCCCCCTTTCCCATGCTTCCTCTCCCAGCTACCTCCACCTTTCCCCCCTGGTCCGTGTCTCTTCTCCCAGCTGCCTCCTACACTCCCTCCACCTTTGCCCACAGGACCACGGCGCTCCCAGCTGCCTCCTACAAACCGTCTCTCCCAGCTCCCGCTCATGGGTCTCTTCTCCCAGCTTCCTCCGCATGGCTTGCGAGTTTGGCGTCGCTCCCAACTGCCCCCAACCTGCCTTCGTTCCAGACTGCCACCTCCACTGTTGCCTCCTCCTCCTCCTCCTCCCCCGACAGAACCAACTCCCCCCATACCAGTGCCACTCTGCTTTGACTCATGGCGAGACAACGGCTTCCAGTCCACACCACAGATTGTATGGCGTCGCTCCATGGTGCCCCCCGCAGGCCGAGGGTCAGCATTGCTCATGGTCTGTCTACGACCTTCTAGTCCAGTAGGTCTTTTTTCAAGACTGTCTTCCGCTATAATGGTATCCACATTCAGACCTGAGACAATTTGCAATAGGGAAGGATGGAGTCATAAAGGTCATATGGTCAGTTGCATGATTTGCTCAGAGAATATTAACTGCTGATTTATGGATTGATGTTGTATAGAAAATCAAAAACTAGTCTGCAAATTTCCTTTAGTTTCTGAATGGAGCTTTAACAGAACTACATAATATTTTGGTCAAAATATATATTTGCATTACAAGTATCACTATGGGGTAGCCTGATCTTTTGTCACCTGTTTTCAGCACCAGTAGGTGCAGTGCATCGTCTCGCAGGTAGGAGGCAGCAGCTATCTCATGTGTAGGGATTCGCAGCAGTAGTTTCTCATTGTCTCTCCAAGTGAGCAGTAGACAACGTGCAGATAGACTCAGGATACAGTCCTGTTCTACAGTTGTCTGAAGAGGGAGGACCTTCAGCTTCTACCAGAGATAAAAGAGGATTTATGTATGTGTTTATGAGCCCAGGCTCAGAATTATAATAAGATAAATACTGTATGTCCTCACTCTGGCAGTGTCCAGTAGCTGCAGCAGTTCGTCCCTGCTGGAGGGGTTTAGGGAGCAAGACACCCATGTCAGATGACCCAGAAACTGAGGTTTACATTTAGAAAGAATTATATTCATTACTTAGAGCTTTGGACAACCCAAAGCTTATCTGTAATGCAAGTGAGTACTAAAAACGGTGTTAGATTGCTTATAAAACCCAGTGCAATTTGATAATATTATTTGTAATATAATAATATTTTTACACACAACTTTTTTTTAAAATAAAAATGTAATAAATTGATAATCTGCAACAGCACAGCCTCCATTTAGTATATTATTGTTTCTACAAAAAGTTCAATTTATATGGCAGATGTTCCACATAAATTAAATACTAAATTAGGAAATAATTAAAAAAGTGTTAAATAATTGTGGATAATCAGTAATGTTGTTAGTAAATCTTCTGACATGAAAAATTGGTCTTGATAAAGGTGTTTACACGTTGTGGATTCTCAGTAACATGACAAACTGCTTTTAATGTCTTAATAACTTGGAGAGCGAGAGAGAGAGAGACTGGTGAGGCTTCTATTTACAACATAAGTGTAAAATGAACTTGACAACATGAAATCAAGTTTGATCATTCATATATATACTGTATATACACACTATATTGGCAAAAGTATTCACTCGCCGGCTTTCACATGAATATGAACTTGTGTAATGTCCAATTCTTAATCCATAGGATTGAATGTGAAGTTGGCCCACGCTTTGCAGCTATAACAACTTCAACTCTTCTGGGAAGGCTTTCCACAGGGTTTAAGGATGTATTTGTGGGAATTTTTGACCATTCTTCCAGAAGTGCTTTTGTGAGGTCAGACAATGATGTTGGATGAGAAGGCCTGGCTCGCAATCTCCGCTCTAATTCATCCCAAAGGTGTTCTATTGGGTTGAGGTCAGGACTCTGTGCAGGCCAGTCAAATTCTTTCATAACATGTCTTTATGGACCTTGCTTTGTGCACTGGTGCGCCATCATGTTGGAACTGGTGTGGGGTTGTGTTTCAGGAGTTGGGCTCAGTGCCTTACTTGACTGAAAGGAACTCTCAATGCTTTAGCATACCAAGACATTTTGGACAATTTCAAGCTCCCAACTTTGGACAGTTTGGGGATGACCCCTTCTTGTTCCAACATGACTGCGCACTAGTGCACAAAGCAAGGTCACTCACCAACCACAAAAAACACCTCTGAGTGATATGGATATCAATGAAATGCTGGAATACTATTTCCAGGAAATTTTCTGATTAGTAAAATTTATGTTGCAAAAGTTACAAAACAAACATCAGGTATGGAAACACTAATGTTGAGCAAAGTAGCTGTCCCAAGTAAGCAAAATGATCTTTCGTACAATGCAATAGTATGATAAAATATATTGTTATCCTTCTAATCATATGAACTGGTTGGAATTATTAATAATTATTGATAACTGCAGTTTTTGGTACTGGACATAGATGTATATGTTTAGGATATCTATCCAGTTTAGGATATCTAAAAGTTTAGGACTCTAGGACATAAATATGCCAATGTTTAGTGTGTGGCTGACCTTCACTTCCTTCTCCACATAGTCGTAGATGAGGCGCTCAGGATGGATGAAAAAATCTGGTGGGTAAAGAGGCACAGTGTGCAGAGGCCTGCGGTATGCACTGCCCCTGTCTGCCTGCCTCCGGGCTGACTTTGGGAATACCAGGCGCTTTATTGGTAAAACAAACGCCTAAATAAGCACAGGAACATGAATATATGATGATGAAAATGTGTCATGCCAGCATTTCTGCAGGGACAAAGTTATGGAAGCATTTACACACATGGACAAATTTGTTGGTACATTTCCATTAAAGAAAGAAAAACCCACAATGGTCACTGAAATAACTTGAAACTGGCAAAAGTACTAATAAGTCATTTTTTTAATAAACATTGATTAATAAAAATCAGACATTGTGATAAATAATAATAAAAAAACGAATGAAACTGGCCCGGACAAATTAGTCGTTACACCTACTGTAGAAAAGATTAAAACTAATTTGAGAGTAGTAACATGTTAAACTAAAAAGTGTCCTGTGATTAGCAACACAGGTTTCTTCAATCCTACAATAATTTCGTCTTAATCTTATTTAAACTGTGAAAAGGAGTCAGAGATGTTTGGTGGCATGGTGTGTACCACACTGAACAGAAACCAATGAAAGCAAAGGAGAAAGTTGTCTAAGGAGATCAGGAAGACCATCTCCAAGGAGCGTAATATTCCTGTGATTACAGCTGCAAATATTATTCAGAAGTTTAGGGTCCATGGGACTGTAGCCAACCTGCCTGAATGCCGCCGCAAGAGAAAAACTAACATCAAATTGAACAGGAGGATAATATGAATGATAACCAACGAGCCAAAGACAATTTCCAAAGAGATTCAAAGTGAACTCCAAGGTCATGGTACATCAGTGTCGGATCTTACCATTCATCTCTGGTTGATCAAAAGCGGACTTAATGGAAGGCGACCCAGGAGGACTTCGCTGTTGAAAGCAAATCATATAAAAGCCAGACCGGAATTTGCCAAAATGCATACTGACAAGCCACAATGCTTTTGGGAGAATGTTCATTGGACAGATCAGACAAAACTAGAGCTTTTTGGAAAGATATAAAAATGAAGCTTTGAAAGAAAAGAACACTGTTACTATTGTGAAACATGCAGGGGGCTTGTTTATGTTCTGCTTTGCTGCATCTGGCACAGGGTGTCTTTTATTTGTTAAGGGTACAATGAAATCTCAAGACTATTAAGGCATTCTGGACAAAACTTGTGCCCGGTGTCAGAAAGCTAGCGACAGAGCGATTGCCATAAAAGGTTATGCAACAAAACATTAGATTAAGGGGTTTTGTCCAGGTCAGATAGATTAGTTTTGTTTTTAAACTACTGTACAAATACTGTACAACATTCTCTGTAAAGTACGGTTATTGATTCTATTGAGGTATTTGGACCAATTCACAGAACTGGAGTGTACTATTGCCATGTTGTAAAGCCCAAAAGCAAACCTTATCCTCAGCCATCACCTACATATTTGAGATATTTTGTGAAACAGATATTAGTTTTAGCATTCTGTTCAAAGCTTTCAGTGTGCCTTTGGGGAAAAAGTATTATGCAATGAAGACTTAATCAATCAATACATCAGTTTTATTCACGTAACACAACAAACCATCCAGTGATTCTATTTTAGCTTTTTCATCCGCAGCTGTATGAATTAATTAACTACTCTTGCCCAATTTTAGGTACTAATTATCAGTGAACAACCTGTACTTCATGCTGTGACAGTATCAAAGAGAGAGAGAGAGAGAAAAGAAGAGAGAGAGAGAGAGAGAGAGAGAGAGAGAGAGAGAGAGAACTATTAGAAAGGACTAATGTCTCCTGCAGTGTGGACCAGATGAGATAACACATGTCAGATCAGCCACATGCTGATTTACACGTGTGAATGATGGAGAGCATATAAAATCACACCATATTCGAATGTGTATTCCTAGATGAGACACTCATTTTTCCTAGGATGGATGAGAAAGTCAGGGTTCTCGCAGTATGCTCACTAATGGCCTATTAATCATCTTCATTCAGTGTTTCAGTGTGGAAATGAAGCAGTGAGTTCATGTGCATGTGAATTCTAAAATCAATTGGTCATTTGAGCCTGTGTGTGTGTGTGTTTATGTATGTTACATTTACCGACATTTCTTAGATGGTATATTAGCAAAGAAATACGTTTTGGCATAATGGAAATACTTCCAATTCATTAAAGCTAAACAGACACTTTGCTTTATTAATGTGTCCCTGAGAAAACTGGTTTTAAATAGATCCAGCAGAGGGCAGCTGCAACAATTAGATCTTCTTTTAAATTAAAATGGTTTGTTAAATGTCTTCGTTCTCCCAATCAAAGCTGATCGGTTTTATAACCTGTTTTAGCACACACTCCTAGTGTGCTAAAGGAACATGTATTTCATAGAGTTGTGGGTCGAGGCAGGAAAACCCAACAGACCTTTTAAATTAAATTAAAGCAAATGATTGTTTTACATCTTAATCCATAAATTAAGAGGGAAGAGGAGAAGGTACTGTATATGTGGAAACATTAATGCCTAATCAGTGGTTAAGAATGACACCAGCTAATCTGCACAAGTGTGAAGACTGACTGAAGTTTAGCACTCTTAATAAAAACAAACGAAAAAAAGAAGCCATTTTAAGCAGAGCGGAAATGCATGGTAACAACCTCAAACCACACGGGACCCTCGCTTGAGCAGATCGACACATAAAAACATCCTCCAGCTAGCTGTATGAGTGACAGCAGGCTAATCTAGTCATATAAAAAGCAACACAAACCACAAAACTAGAAAATAATATTGCCCATGACGTGCAAACACAAATAGAGAATTAAGGTACATCAGTCATCTAAAACAAAATACGAGTACACATACAGAGGCAATGACGCCTTGAGTCAAGCTAGAGTGCCCACAAAACTAGTGATTTTTTGGGGGGTAATTGTCATCACAGAGAACATTAAAAAAAAAAACCTACTGAGCAGATCTTACCTTCTTAATTTTCTTGGGCTCATAGTCCATGTCAGCTGATAGTGTGTAAATGAGTATAATAGTATAGTAACAGTGGGTGAGTGGGTGAGTGAGTGAGTGTGTGTGTGTGTTTGTGTGTGTGTGTGGGCAGGACTGGCTTGATCTTCCATTAGCCCCCAAGCAGGACATCACAACTAAAGCAGGAAATAAGCTTCCTGTTGCAGAGGAAACTCCACCAGAAAGCCCAATCTAAACTCCAAACTGAGTACACACACACACACACACACACACACACACACACACACACATTTTCCTAAGATTCCTAGCTCTATGCAAAAAACTAATCCCACACATGCTGTACAATCTCCTGGTAAAATATAAATGGTATGAAATTCACGACTTACATTTAAACATATATTCATTCGTTATTGAATTTTGTTATCAGAAACTGAAGACGTGTCATTTTCTATGTAAGCACCTCTTGTATCTGAAAGCAGGAGGTAAACAAGTGGAGCCCCAACTACAGTATGTGGGGATGGTGGCATACAATATATCAACAATTTGACAGCAAAATGAGATATCTCCAATTATGTCAGTTTTGAGAAACAAACTGTAGAAAATACACATATCAGCCATAGCATTATGACCATTGTGTCATATTGATTGTTCCCCATTTTGCAGTCAGAACAGCCCTGAGACATGGACACCACTAGACTTCTGAAAGTGTCCTGAGATATTTGGCACTAAGCCAACAGTAGCAGATCCTTTAAGTCCTGTAAGTTGCGAAGTGCGGCCTCCACAGACCGAAACCGTCCCCCCCCCCCACCCCGTCCCCCGTCCCAATCCACATCATTAAATAGGCATGGACTTTTCCTGGTCATGAAGTACTTTGTCTCTACAATCTTCACCTCTTATATTTCAAAATACTTAAGCACTGCATCTTCACCTTCTTCTGACCTGCTGTCAGAAACTCAGGATTTAATGAGAAGCAGAATGTAAATGACGCAGTTTGAAGGAAATCGAATGGGTGTGAAAACTTTCGACTTGAACAAAGAAATGACCGGAGGCTTCCCGGCGATTAATCTAAACATGCCATAGGCGGATCTCACAGGACGTAACTGAAAAATTAAAGACAATCTACTGTATAATCCATCGACGACTAAACAACAATTTTATTAAATATTGCCAAGGACAAGAAGAGCGCTTGTAAATATTTTATATCAGGATTGAAATAAGAAAATTCCAACCACATTTTTTTTTTTCAAAAAGGAAACATTCTGAAAGCAAAGTAAAATTTAAACAGTATATGGATGTTTTCTCCGAAAGTTTAATGAGGAATGTTCAAACCAGGATTTACTGTATAATGAAAATTTCTCATGAATGAAGACACAGTAAGGCAATTAATTGGGGCCAACTTTTTATAGGAGGTGAATATGAATTACGAGTCCCACCAAAGTGACTCAAAATCCACTGCAGTCATTCCAGTGAACATTCAGTGAGCGGAACAGCTCAGTCTTGAAAACCAATGCATAACTTGTAGCCAGCTTGCGGCTATCTGTCTATGGGAACTGTACACACCATCACCACCACTTGCACATTACAGGAGCTCCGCTGGGAGTTATTGCCACATCCCCCAATACAGTCCTGACCTCCAAGACATTTCCACATGTTTAGGACATTAAAGGGGTTCCAGGTAGGCCGGCGTTTCAGATGTGAATCAGGCAGTCTGATCATGGCTTGGGTGTACTGAGAAAACTTTCTACCCCTGATCATATCCAAGCACTAGTGAGACACTGAGATACAAGTTAGAGATTAGTGTAGCAGGGAATTATTTAGAGAAATGAAGGTAACTTTCAAAAGTCTTGGTTTGACTTGAACACCCTATGGGTGAAGTAGGAATTCTCTAAAATGTCGCTGTCATAGCAGATGTTCTATAGAGTTCTACAGAACTGAATACAAATTCAATAGAAAGTCAGCAGAACATCAGGCTTTTTTATCAATCTTTTGTACATGAATGTTTTTTCCCTCTAGGTCTGAACTAATAATATATAATGTAAGAGTTACAAAAGCTTTAGTGTTACTGATTTTCTTCTTTAGATATATTCCGGCTATAAATGTCTAACAGACTTTTACCTTTATTGACATTGACATGACTCTATGAAGATAAAAACCAGAGCTGAAAATGACAAAACGGTGATGAAATTGAAAGTGAAAGAGCGCTTCCTAAGCGATGCAACGCAGCCGCTGCAGCACCTCGGCTAACATAGACACACAGTAATGCTGCATTGGACTGACCCGTAATTTCTGACCTTCAACCAGGAATTACCTCCACGGATACTTGGGTTAGGCTTGTTAACTCTGCGTTTTTCAGGATGCGGAAACCAATGTCAAATCAACATGGCTGCGGATGGCATGAGCAGTAAACAAAGCATACTGTACTGTATGTGTGCAAATGTATGTACAGGTATTCACTTTAGACCAGATTCAGTAGTTAAATCTTTGGCATCAACTATAAGGTTTGTTGCTTTGAAAAGAATAAGAGGGCACATTAAGATAAGAGATAAGATAAGATAAGATAAGAATAAACGTTTTACTGTTTAAATTATTCTTGTTTGATCTGGAAAGCGACCTTAGGTGACCAGAAAGGAGCCTATATAAATAAAATGCATTATTATTATTATTATTATTATTATTATTATTATTAAGATAAGATAAGATAAGATAAGATAAGATAAGATAA
>JAQMYL010000015.1:14973459-14988552 GCA_030014365.1 Clarias pachynema | reverse complement strand
CCTCCACAGACCGAAACCGTCCCCCCCCCCCACCCCGTCCCCCACCCCCCACACACACATCCCACAAACACATTTTTGGATTGAGACCTGGAGAATTTGGAGGCCAAGTCAAAATCCCCAAACTTCTTGTCGTTTTCTTGAACAATTTTTGCAGTGTGGCATGGCACATTATTCTCCTGCAAGAGGCCACTGCCATCATGGAATACCGTTTCCATGAAGTGGTTTACTTGGTCAGCGACAATATTTAGTTAGGTGGTATGAGTCAATGGCACATCCACATGGATTGCTGGACCTGAGGTTTCCCAACATAACATTGCAAGATCACACTGCCTCCGCCGGCTTGCCCCCTTCCCATAGTGCATCCTGGTGTCACCTCTTTCCCACGCACACGGTTGTCTCTGATGTAATAGAAAACGTGATTCATCAGACCAGGCCTCATTCTTCCATTGCTCCATGGTCCAGTTCGGATGCTCATGTGCTCTCTGACCGATCTGCAGCTACATAGTCCCACATGTAACAAACTGCCATTCACTTGGTGTTCTGACACCTTACTATCAAAACCAGTATGAACTTTTTCAGCAACTTGTGCTACACTAACATTTACAGATGCCCTTATCAAGAGTGACTTACCTCATTATACATTTAAGGGTTAACTTGGTGGTCATGTGATTTGAACCTGGGACCTTCTGAACCATTGTCCAATGCCTTAACCACTGAGCTCCCCCTATTGCTCTTATATTGGATCAGACTACAAGGGCTAGCCTTTGCTCTGCATGTGCATCAGTGAGCCCTGGCTGTCCATGACCCTGTCACCAGTTCACCATTTCTCTTTTCTTTTCTTGATCCTTTGGCAGGTGCTGAAGTTCCACAAGTGCTGCAGTTTTAGAGTTGCTATGACTCAGTTGTCTAGCCATTACAATTTGGTCCTCGTCATAGTTGTTTAAATCCTTAAACTTGACCATTTCTTTCTGCTTCCAACACATCTATATCAGGGACAAAATATTCACTTGCTGCCTAATATTGCCCACCCATATATATTCCAGGTGCCATTGTACCAGGACAATCAATGTTGTTCATGTCACCTGTCAGTGGTCATAAGGTTATTTACATTTTTATATTTGGCAGACGCTCTTAAGTGGTTAGGTCGTCATTGGTATTCTTTAATTACTGAAGAAACAGATATGTCTTAATTAGGTTATGACTGATCAGTGTATTTTGCACATAGTTTCATTGTGTTGCAATGGTGTTAAAAAGCACAAATGGCAAAATTTTAACACTTCAATTCTGCCTAGTGGTTCTATCGTTATGGATTAATCAGCCTACAGTTGTATTACATTTGTTGCTATGTAAATATGCAAATGAGTGTTGATTGAGTTTTAATTAAAAATATACAGCAAACTTGTGCTTTGATTGTGATTTTGTATTGAGTCACTACAAGCAACTTGGAACAAGAAAAACATGTTTTGTTTTTGCAAACAAAACATCTTTAATTACAAATATTACTGAAGATCATGAGAAACCTTTCATGAAAAAAATCAGTCTAAAATGAACTTATATATACTGCACATCTCCTGAGTGTTATACCTCTACTTAATGTTTCTTTCATAAATCTTACTTTCATAAGTATTGAAGTGCACCATGGCTGTGAAATGCAGCTAAACCAGTGCTAGTGATAGTTCAAAGTTTCCTTTCCTTAAAAACTTAAAGTGTAAAACTTTATCTAGTGTTGCTGTCAATCTGTTCATATAGAGTTTTAAGAAAATGCATACAACTAGAACTAGAACAACTTTTGAATATACAGTGTCTCTTTTTACCTTAAAAGTCTTCTTTAACTTACAATTTGGTGGCCAGCAGTGTTGGGGAACGTTTTTTTTTTTTTTTAAAGTAACTAATTACGTTACAAAATTGCTGTCATTAAAAAGTAATCAGTTACATTACAGCGTTACTTTCTGATAAAAGTAACTAGTTCGAGTACTTTTCCTTTGCAGAAAATTAAAATTCCTTTGTGATTCCTTATGTATGTTGTTTTAGTCAAGATCTTTATAATTATTCTACCATCATCACTCAGCGAAGTTTGGCCGAATCTGTTAACTACTAATACCCCTATCTCATATACGAGGTTTCCATCTTTCCGCGTGTCGGTCCTCGCATAGTCAAACCGCATAGATGAGATAGGGGTATAACAGCAGGAATAACAGAGGGGGGCGGGTTATCGGGGGCAGGGTTTGTAGGACGACTTTCACACACACACACACTAACGGATTGGGAATGACTGCTGTCTGGCTTACGGATTGCATAACTTGTCTGAATAACGGATTACATTTTTTAAAAAGTAACTAAATAAATGAGAACTTAAATGGCGGACCAAACGCGTTAGATTACTCGTTACATCAAAAAAGTAATCCAAGTAAACTATGTAATGCGTTATACCCAACACTGGTGGCCAGTAATCGTTATTGTCAAAATTATATCTACTTATTGTTTCCTGATAAATCCCAGGACCCACTGGTGCCTTGGACTTCTGATCCTGTCTGAAACCTGATGTGAACCTGGAACCTGTCGTGGTCCGGCCACCTTTATATGTTGTGAGTTCTGAGATGCTTAAACAGTGGTTATCATAGCTTTTCTTGTCAGCTTGAACCAGATCTCTTTTAACAGCAAGATGTTTCTACCCACAAAACCACTGCTTATTTATTCATCTATTTATTTATTTTTGCACTATTCTATAGTATGCTATGCATGAAAATTCAAGGAAATCAGCAGTTAGGATTTACTAAAAACCACTAAGTAACTGAGCTTTTCTTACCATTCTAATGTTTGATGTAAACACTGGATGAAGCTCTTCTCCTGTATCTGCATGCATTGCCCTGCTGGCACATGATTGGCAGATCGCATTAATGTGAAGGTGTATTGGTGTTCCTTTGACAGCATCTAATATATCTGTTATATAGTCAGCCATAAAAATGTATACACACTTCAGAAAAAGAAAAACGTACAAATATTTTTACTTTTTTTAATGTATTGCTATATGATGCTATTATGATAATAATGAGATACTAATATTATATTATTATAATATACATCATACTATTTTTCTTTTCCTGAAGTGTGTATAATTTGTTTTGGCTGACTCTATAAGAGAATGGACATTTACTGTAGTTCTCATCTTTACCCACAGGGGGCAGTAGGAGACCAACACAGTAGTGCTTACCCCAAAACTCATGTGAATCTCACATGATTGTTTCCATACCAGCCATGGAGGAACTGCAGAGAATATTTTTGTTCCCCTGATGATCTTCATAAAAAGATGTAATAATAAAGTAAAGGTAATACAAACACAAAACTTGAGTTTAAAAACTCAGTTTGAGTTGAGTTTAAAAAGATCAGCTATTCTGAAACCTGGTCCTGGAGGTCCTTCTGCCACGCACATTTTATTCCTCGCCCTGCTTTATCACACCTACTTAAATCCCGAAAAGGCCGTAAAGTAGTTAGTTAGCCGATTAATTATAACGTGTTGGGAGCTGAGAAAACAAGAAACATGTGCAGTGCATGGGGTTAGAAACTGCTGATCTAGTGTAGCGTTTACTAACCATCCCGGTCCACAATTGGTATTTTCCCTGATTTAAAACAAATGTGAGAATTAGTGGTTAAATCGATTTATATTTGCACTTCTATTTGGGTTTTGGGGATTTTAACATTTTTAAGTACATGAATAAAGATTGCTTTCACTGGTAGAGCACTCAACCTGCAAGTATTTGAGAGATCATGTGTTTGTAATGCAGAAAGGAGTGTGTGTACAGTATATGTCAGGTGGATACAAGCAATGTGTCATTCGTGGGTTTTATAAGTGACACGTGGTATGTCATTGTTTTACACAGCTGTTGACCTTGAAACTCACAATATAAGTCTTAGAGTTGTGGAGCTAATGGGAGTTCCTCTCTCTGGAGGGACATAGTGCGAAAAAGCACTTCACCAGGGATCTGACGGAGCTCAACAGACCCACAGTTACCACAGCAACCCACCAAAAAATGGGCTTTTATGAATTGCATTAACTGACCTTAGGTGTCTCTATGAGAAAATCTAGAGTCTTGCAATTATCCTGTATACTGTAGGGCTATTAATTTTACCTGCAGAATCTCCTGTCAGGTAAATTTACAGAGCTGTCTGAACTGGAGTTGATTATTGCTGCTGTGACATAAAACAGTTTAAATATCAAAATAGACATAAGATATATTCCCGGTTTTGGAAAAATAAAACTCTGGTAGACGTTATTAAACACATTTCCCTGTACTGGAGAGAAAAGGGAGCCTGAAACTCAAATTCACAACAACATAATGCAAAAAAGACTGATTTAAAGCTTTGTCTGAGGTGGCCTTTATAATACTTATACATGCAAGTACCATAGGACCTAATAATACATTAACAGTCTCACCTTTAAATGAACCAGTGATGTATATTTATACTGATGCATTGCGTAGCGTTAAAGCTTCACAGCTTTAGTGTTTCTAGTTCTAGCTTAAGCCCCGATTAGCGTCTGTATCAACTGTCTGTTTTCCCGATGTCTGTGTGGGTTTCCAAAATTTGGAAAAAGCATACCAGTAGCTTGACTAGCGATTGTAAATTCCTCCAAATGTGAATCCAGTAAAGCTGTGAATCATAGGTAGGCTGTGGATTTTATTTGATTCAATTTTTTGGCCACTGTGCTTTTTTGATTCGATTCAGCAGAACTAACGTTTACTGTCTGGTTTGTGTCCAGAAGATGTATTTCTTACAGTTGCTTAAGTAATAAAACAGAATAAAAGTATTTAATAAACACTGAAATGCTGTGTAAGGGGCCTGTCACACTTTGAAAAAGACCATAAAGTTCCCTCTGCATCCTAAAAATATTAAAGTATGCACTGGGAACAGGATCAAAATGTCCATGTATCAAGTTTTAAACTACTTCTTGGCCATGGTCTGTTAGGTTCTCAATGCATCTCTCATACTGTCAATAATTTCCTATCATGCACATAATCATGTTAACCAGGTCTAATGAGATTGAACTGAGTTATTACTATTTATGATCAGATCGCACCATGCTTTCTCTCACCAGTCACTTATCACATGCTTACTACATTGTCATTGTGTGAGGAGGGTTGGTATAAATACCGCAACATAGCGCTTTTCATAATGGAGTGATGGCATGAGGAATTGGATCCAGTATTTAGAGTAAATTCTCTGAAAGTGCCATAGACATGATAATAACCTGCTCCATGTGTGCCATATATTGTATATGGTGAGCACCAGAGAAAGAGCTTAATAAGGTCTACTACAAGTGGCATGGTCATAGTACAAGTCTGAAGAAGTCACTGTGAGAACTCCATTGATGTAGCAATAATGGCGTGACATCCCATTGTAGCAACAACTCAGTCAGATCGCCATCCAATCTTATTGTATGTAAATAAAGTCCCTAAGAGGCGTTAGTTACACTGTTATCTGGTCAGGGCTGTTGTTAATACGTCCTGCATTCCTTCATCTTGCTTTGATCACGTCCTCACTAGGCTTTTTTTTTTTTTTTTTTTTTTAAACCTGTCCAAAAAACAAAAAGTGTGGCAGCTTCACGTCAAGGGATCATCACACCAAGAATACTACATCCTTACCGGTTTCTCCTGTGTTCCAGCCAAATGTTTGGGGATGTAGTGGGAACGTACCTCAGTATCAGTTCTGCATCACACTCCTGTCCAGTAGGTGGTGCTGATGCACCAACCACCGTTAATCTCCAAAGAAGAAGCGATACTCACACAAAATGCGACTGTTTGCGGAAGATGCACATGGTTTCTATTTTTTGCAAAGGCTGTGGTGTATTGTTAAGAAATTAATCAATTAATGAATAAATAAAAAAACTGCTATTTTTAGAATTAAATAATAAGTGACTTATTTTTTTTTTTTAGTTTTAAATTCTTTTCACAGTGCAGTAAAATGTGTTGAAATGACTGAACATGATAATCACCCATCTGTCAAGAGGGAGGTAGATAGAGAGTATTCTGTCGTATTCCTTTAAAGGACACTTATTTTAAAGCGTTACTACATTAGGCCTGGTTGCCCTTTATAAAAACCAGTGTTCCTTGCACTATCCAAATCAAATGCTGCAGTGAGGAGCAGACAGTCAGAAAAAACATTTCCAACAAAACCAGAGTCTCACAACCAGGAGTAGAACCTCGTAGAACAGTCAAACACATCGTCTTTAGTTTTCTTTTTTTACCAGGGCTCTTGACAGCCATTTTACTGAATATTTTTCCAACTACATTTTAGTCATAATGCATCATTATCAGGGCATTGTTAACCCATTTTTTTTCTTCATAAATATTTTTTTTCAGTCTTTTACCTTTACAGATAAACAATGCAGTATGATCAAAGACCAGCTGAACATACAGACAATCCAAAAAAACATTCATACGTACCTACACAGTGATACCATTCCAATATATAGTATACATATAACAAAATGATTATATGTATACGCTGATATACGATAGAAAATATTTTTTATCATCGCCACATAGTAACAAAAAAATAAATCTACTCAATCAATAAATAAATCATGATGATTCAACTGGGTAATCTCACCATTCACATAAGCAATATAATACACAACTGGTACTGTTTTCAAGTTACTAACAATCATTAGATTTAGACCTGTGCAGCTCCCAGGACAGTCCAGGACTGATTGGTCAGTTCTTCTAGCATTGAACATGTATCACCTGTAATCTCCTACTTATATTTATCACCATCACCATCATCATCACACCCATGCATATCATCATCAAAACATCTATGGACAGGTTATCACCCCTCTTTTTAGGTCAGTACTTATGGCTGGCATTGTGGTAGAATTCTTGAATATCATTATCATTTACAGTCAACCCTTTCCACTCAACTTTGTGAACATTCAAGGCGAATCCAAGGTCCCATGTCCTGTGCACCCACATGCCTTAGAGCACCAATGGTTTTCTGGGAATCTCCCAGCATTGCCTTCCTCTTCACTGCTTCTCTACACAGAGAAGCAGAGCCACAGGCGAGGTCCCTACTGACAGGAGGTCAGGAGTTGCAACTACACAGTAGTCTCATACTCCATCACCTCTTTCGGGCTGCCAAGGCTGCGGTACTGAATCCTAGGCGTCACGGGTGATGTATTCTCCAGCACCAAAATGGTTTTTCTCAACCGGCGGTCGATGAAGTGTGCATCCCAGGCTGGATAGCTCTTCCTGGGGAGGTCGATGCGGATAACAGGGCCCTCAGTTTTTGGTGTTCGAGGAGAAGGAGCAGGAGCCACACTGATGGACCTCACCTGAAAAACAGGCAGGCAGCTCTCCTTGTCCCCTGGTTCCCGTTCCCCATCCTTAGTCCTCTGCAAGGTTCTTGGGGGACTTGTCACAACATCTGGTTGGGGCAGAGGTGTCCCCAGTTCCCCCATACTCCCGAGTCCTATTGCACCCATTCCTTCCTCCATGCAGCTCCAATGTGAACCCAGGACTGGGCCATCAGGATGGAGCAGGCAGTAATAGACAAACATAAAAAAGGTTCCCAAGGCGTAGCTACATACTACCACACACACAATGATAAGGGCATAGAAGTCTGAGGTGTGTGGGCCCCTGTATGCATACCAGGTGGCCGTGAGCACAGCATTCTCCACCAAAATCACACAGTAGTATGTGGTCAAGCGGCATCGCGCTGGACCCTCCTTGACATTGAACCAGCAGAAGATGTAAATGATGCCCACAACCATGTTGTAAATGATCTCCTCCCACTTGGACATGCAAAAGTCCGTCTCGCCTTGGATGATCCAGAAGGTCATGGCGCACCAGTGAGCCACAACAAAGATGCCAAAGTACAGCTGGAAGACAGAGGCGAAGAGCGCGAATGCGATGGTACGTGCGCCAATGGTGAAGAGGTGCCATAGCATCTGCACAATCACTGCCTTGTAGGACATGGGTAGCTTGTCATCTCTGGAGTCACGAAGGACCTTCTGGTAGGAGGCAATCATCCAGGCCAAGGAGACCAAAGAGGCCGAGGTGGAGAGACCTGTTTAAAGCAAAACGACAACTCAGTATGCTTCATGGATATCATTTTCTCAATTAAAGCTTGAACCAAATCCATGCATCTCCTTTTCATTTCATTACACATTTTCAGATAAGTGCTGAACATCATGTTAGTGTTATTGCTATTAAACCTCAGTTTACTCTGAGATGCTAAATATAAAACCTGATCAGAATCATTATGGAAAAATGAATACTTTGCCATTCTCAGAACACCGCCCCTCAATATTTAATTGGATCCCATGTAATTTATTACTAATTGGACATGCTATTGCATTATTAACGAAAGAACAATGAATAATTCATGCATTAAATTATGTCTCTCATTACCTGAGACTCATTCTTCATAGGAACAGCTATGAATCTGAGGACATTTCCTGCTTTTTGACTGTCTAAGGCTTCACCAGAAAATGAGACACTGAAGAAAGCTAGTCACTCTTAAAGTATTGCAAAGCACTGAAAGGCATTCATTTAAATGATATGACAGGTTTCTCATTTAAGAGGAGACAAGGCTTGAATGATGAGCTACATTTGTGGTGTGTTTATCACTTGCGCTTCTACAACTTAAGATATTTTTCAGGAGAGCTTCAACACCTGCAGGGTCAACAAGTTGTCGGCAGCTGCCTGGGATGTTGCATCCCACTAGTGTGTGTGTGTATGCGTGTGTGCGTGTGTGTGTGTGCGTGTGTGTGTGTGTGTGTGTGTGTGTGTGTGTGTGAATTACTTTGACAGATGCCTATATATTTTTTTTAGTTTGCAGGTACCCTGGAGTGTGACCAGGTAAAAAGTTGCCTTTTTCTGTGTATGTATTTGTGAGAGGGAAGTAACCTCCAGGGCTTCCATAAAGGTGAAAATATTACTGAGATCAGAACTTTAGTAAATCTAGGATGTTTGTTTGTTTACCTGTCAGGTTCTTGCTGATATCCTGCTGCTTTTCTCCCCATGATATTGCCAGACCCACAGAACAACCAAGACAGCTAAGATTTTTCACCCCTTTTCACCCAGAGAGCTTTAGCTTGAGGGGCTGAATGATAATGTGTCCCCTTCAAAGCTAAACTTCACTCTCTCTCTCTCTCTCTCTCTCTCTCTCTCTCGTACATACATACACCTAAATTAAAATTAAAAGGGATCTCAATTAGCAGTGAACCGATAGCTTAATGCACTGTTTTCCTGCTCTGCCTCTGGCTAGCGGATGCTTTCACTTCGAACTTGCCTATCGTTTTCCTGCTGCTCTCATGGAACATGCGGATAATCTTAATTAAATCAAACATCAGACCACAAAGAATGGCAAAGATTAGAGCATGGATTATTTAAATACAGAGCTGGCAACCTGCTGTGAGAAAACATAATGGGACAATTGGTTCTGTTACCTAAATGAAGCTAGCATCAGGTAGTGCATATTGTTCTAGAAATCAAATTGGCAAATTCTGAAAAAGGAAAGGGTTTTTTGTTTGTTTGTTTTCGATCTGAGCTATTTACACAAGATGACTATGTTCACATACACCTGAAGCCAAAGGATATTTCAATTTCAACATTGTGTCTGAAGTTTTTTTTATTTTTCTTCAGTCATTTATTCATGCATAGTAGCCTACAGTACACCAGGAACGTGAACCATGATTCCAAACTGTGTACTCTAAAGCTGGGAGCATGGGTCATGGGGCAGTACTGTTTGTCCCAAATTTTTGATTTCATTTTAAGATCTGTACTATTCATTTTGATGGATGGAACATCTACTGTACTAATATAAAACCTGACAGAAACAGAATAGGTGGCCCCCGAGTGGCGCAGTGGTAAATGCTCGCCCTATCTTCCGGAGATTGCGAGTTCGATCGAGGAATTTGACAAAACTAAATTAGGGAGAAACTTGGGGAAACCTGCATCCCCCCCCCCCCCCCAAAAAAAAAAAACAGAATAGAAGGTATAGTCTTTAAATCATAATAATTAACATGAAAAATTCTTTTAAACAGAGAAATCTAACAAGGATTAATGTGTGAAAACATGAAATATTTACTAATTTCGATGCGTAATCTTTGTGGAAACAATACTGCAATAGTCTGCTCTGAGAGAGCAAGTCCATGAAGTGAAGTAATAAATAAATAAATAAAAAATGGTATCAAACTAGACATAAATAGACAAATGTTGAATGCAACAACCAGCAAAGTAGAATGCAGATCATATGCGTGATCATGCACACACAGATCAGCCATAACATTCTAACCACTTTTTCTTACTATAACAGTGATGCACTGTGTTCTGACGCCTTTCTATCACAACCAACATTAACATTTTTATCAATCTGATCTACACTAGCGTTTTACTGGTTCGGACAAGCCTTCGCTCCAATCAGTAAGCCTTGGCCTCACATGATCCTGTTGCCAGCTCACCGGTTTTCTTTTTCCTTTTTTTTTTTTTTTTTTTTTTTTGCAAGGTCAGAGCAACTCCAAAACTGCAGTTCTTGTTGGATGTTCCCAGGCTGCAGTGGTCAGAATGTAGCAAAAGTGATTTAAGGAAGAAAAAATGGTGAACTGTGTGACCAAGGCTCACTATTGCATGTGAGGAGATAAGTCTGGTCCAATTCAATAAAAGAGCTAATGTAGCTCAAATTAAGGAAAAAGTTAATGCTAGCTCCAACAGAAATATATCAGAACACGTAGGGGTGGGTGGTCATAATGGTATGGCTGGTCAGTGTATGTATGTGTTTCACTGCATAATTAGATAAATACATTATATAAAATAAATTATTGCAAAAGATGCAAAAAGGATTACAAACTGATCAAGAAGAATATGTTGTGCATAGTGCGGAAAAGGCACAAAAAATTTTTTTTGTAAAATTGTTTTGATCATAAAAAGTTGTTCCTGTTTGTTTAGTATTTACTTAAAAAATGGAAACTTTTCAATTGTGTTTAGTAATAAATCATACTGGCAGCAATTTGCAAAAATGGTTTTAGTTTTGTTGCACAAAAAAACTAAACACAAATTATAACTAACCTTATTGATGACCATAAAGAGAAAAAATCTAAAGACAATACAAAAATTTCAATGCATCATCAGTATTGTCAAAACACCATCAGCACCTTTCCCACTTTGATAGTTATCGGGAGTGCCTTATCATAGAAATTCATGTCTGTTGGGGTAAATGCAATAGCAGTAGAAGACTGCAAACATTCTGTTCTCGGCTTTAGCATTCTCCAAAAGTCCAAAAAATGCATTGATTTTATTCCCCAGCAGCCACTATTTTGTATAGCAGTACTTTTGCTGTACTGCTCCCATGACAGAAACAAAGAGCTGGAGGATAATTGTGAATTTACACTCGTGTAGTTGTTAGCTAAATGTGTGGAGGTTCTCATCGCAGTGACTAAGAGGAATGAAAATACGTAAAGGTGGTTAAACATATTTAAAATACCCAAGTGGTTACAGCTACTATTGACTACAATTCACAGAATAACATGCACACTCATAAACAGTGACTAGAAACAAGCACAGATTTGCAAGCATGGAATGACATTAACAAATCTGCATCTGATTCATGAAACATTTGTTTGACATCTCGAGTGGTGATTTGAGCACAAACAATGAATCAGCTTCAGCTGCATGGACACAAGCGCCTGTCTGCGTAGGCCAAAGTTTACAAGTCATATGCTTATATTACAGTACACCCAAATTTACCAATACATAAATCAATTTAACTCATGCCACACACACCTTCATTTATAATAAGGAAAGCATTCAACATGATTAAAATAAGAGGGCCAAACAGATCACTGCTCAAAAAAGTAAAGCTATTATGTATTAGTATTTTTACATTTATTAATCTATAATTTCTTACAATAAGATTACAAAAAAGTTTTCTCATTTTTTACCAAAGCTTAACATAGCTTGTTCTATTGCATCCTATTCCACGTATTGGCCAAAACAAAAAAGAAAATGTAACGCTTAATTTAGTAAAAATGTCTATACAACTTTCTAATCTTTATACTCAGTTCAAAGTTTTCCTATAATAGGAAACATTACATAAATTTCACTATAGCCAATATATATTCTCTTAATTAGTCTTTTTTTTTCATTGCACTGAATAAAGTAATTTCAGAAAAAGTTTTGTCTGGAGTTTTGTCTCCATGTTTCTGCAATAAAAGAACAATCATGAAAATGTTCTCAGTTTTCTATGAAGCAGTTCAAGGCCATTATCTTGTACAAAAATGAATAGCCTTTCAATCTCACTTGTAGATAAAAAACTCTATTTATTCGGTTAGGTGTTTAATTCACTGTAAAGTCAAAGGTCATGGTGAAATCAGATAATATTTTTAAAGCTGTATTTATCTTATATAAAAAAAAAAAAGAAACTTGGATGCTTTCTAATTATTTTCACTGAAATGGTAACCTTAAACACTTAATGATATTCAAGTGTCTGAATAGCCTCTGGGTTTGTGCTTCACCTGACACCTGCACATTCTGATTCAGATTTTCAAATGATTATAATGAACTCCATTACCATCATTTTACTTATACAATTGTGGGTAAACTCAGAGCATTTTAGCATTTTTTTGTTTTTGACGTTTAAAATTATTATTATTTTTTAAATAAATATATAGGGCTCAGGATTGTATGGTTATTTTTGTTGTTTCTATGACCAGTAGAAGGAGTGGTCAAATTTACACTTTATAAAAAATAATAATAACTTTGTTCTAACTGACATATCCGAAAACCCAAATGCACAGTTTGATGTCTGAAGCCTTTGCATTAACACATACCAGCAAAGCCTTCATAGAAGCACACACACACGCTAATTTATTTATTTTATTTTTTTCCTGTATGCGGGATAAAATGGTATAGTCAATGAATAAGTGAGTGATTGAGCAATTATATTAATGCTAATTTTATTGATTTAACAAACAATTTATTTAACAAACATTTTTCTGATTATTTCAATTCTCAAATATACATACACTTATAATTCATCTGCCTTATAGATCCAAGTAAGATGAAATCGCACTGCAAAAAATATCTTGCACATGAAAACACACACAGTCATAAAAATATTTGATCAACTTTAGCTTTGATTAGCCACACAATGTGGTGGCTGATTCATGTGCGAACTCCCTGAACTACTCTTTCTCAATCTGAGTCTTGGAATATGCCTGCGCTATCAGGGAAGAAAAAACATATCCATGGTTACGATACCTGGTCATTCAGTACATTCATATAGTCTCCTGACTTTTAATTTTACTTTTAGTCTCCAGAGGCTTGTACAGTGCACACTATGCATGATGGGTGCATCGCTTCATGTGTTTATTTTATTTACCCTGACGCACCCATCGCTCTGGCATAGGGTCAGTCTGGACTCATCAGACCACATGACAATTTTCAATTGCTCCTCCGAACCATGTGACGCCAGCCGACCGCATCTTTTCAAACTGCTCGCTCACACACCATTGGGGGCAGCGTAACACACTCGGAGGAGAGCGCTATCTGCTCCTTCTGCTTGCGTGAGCTCACAGACGCCCCTGATTGGCTGTAGAGCCGTGATTAATGTGGGAGCACTAAGTACCTCTCATCTCTACCCTCTGAGAGAGCTCAGCCAATCAGCTCTCTCTAGGCCTCCGGCTGTGAAAGGTTACAGCATCACCAGGGAATCAAACTCTAACAAATGTGTTAGAAAGTTTTTAACCCAAATCCAGTACTTACATCAATTTCCTTACATTACTTTGCTTGACATAGGTCAACAATTTGTCCTTACTGAAACTGCGACTTTATTTCAGGCAGAGGACGTTGATTAACTGTATTTTCCAGATATTTTACTTATTTCAAGCTGGACATTGTGTCACTTTGCTGGCAGATTGTTCTACTTTCCATTTCGAAAAAGAAATATGCCTAGATATACTGTAGGCTTACTGGTCTTCTACTTAAAATGAGAATTATTAGATACCTTTTTCTGTTATATAACAAATCTTCATTTGCTAAGAGATTTTTTTTGCAGTGTAATGAATAAGAAAACTGATGATGCGTTCACTTGGTTTATGATCAGATTTAACTTTATGTCAGGAAGGTCAGTGTGCTTACTGATGCATGATCTAGACTTTTTTCTTCACTCAAAAGATCCCATTCCCTATACTCCTGTCTCTGTCCTCTATCCACCTCTCCTCTCTCTCAGCCCCTGACAGAACGAGACATTAATCGTATATATCAGAATCAGGTTTTATTTGCCAAGTATGTTGAGACACACAAGGAATTTGATTCTGGCTGTTTGTAGCTTTCAGAGTACAGACAAACATAAAACACTGTACAAGTAATTACACAGTAATTACACAACATTTAGCTTGTAATTAAATAAGATTAAATAAGGCGGGAGGATCCTGAATATGTGCAGTATAGTGTACATAAAGGGATTGTAGAGTAGGGCAAGTAGCCCTGTGTGCATCATATGTACTATACTAGGTAGTGCAATAATACGAAGTAGTATAGTAGTAGTGAAGTAATGTGCATTTAGGGAGTTTGATGGTGGCATGGTGGTGCTTTTACACAATATACAGTATGATACTGGATGTTCGATTTGTGCAAATAACAATTATTTAAAGACGGTTGTAAGATCCATTTCAACTGTTTATGAGGGTGATTGCTTGCGGAAAGAAACTGTTCCTGCGTCTGGCAGTTTTGGTGTGCAGAGTCCTGTAGCGGCTGCCAGAAGGGAGGAGGTGAAAGAGATTGTGTGGTCTGTGGAGATTTTTCCTGCCCGTTTCCTGGTTCTTATAGAGTACAAGTCATGGAGAGGGGGCAGGGAAGCTCCAATGATTTTTTCAGCAGTTTTTACTGTTTTCTGCAGTCTGTTCCTGTCCTGTTTTGTGACTGACCAAACCAGACAGTGATAGATGAACACAAGACTCGTCACCATCTTGGATGAGTCCAATGAGCGTAGTGTCGTCTGCAAATTTTAGAAGTTTGACAGGTGGGTCTTTGGATGTGCAGTCGTTAGTGTACAGGGAGAATAGCAGAGGGGAGAGGACACATCCTTGCGGAGCACCAG
>JAQMYL010000015.1:14935269-14955335 GCA_030014365.1 Clarias pachynema | reverse complement strand
GATTTTTATAAGGGTAACTTTACTTGTACTTCAGTAAAAGTTCACTGAAGTAACAGTACTTTTACTTGAGTACAAAAAATTTTATTACTCTTTCCACCTCTGAAAAAAAAAATCACTAAACAAAAACAAAGAAATTTGCAAGTGACCCCAAACACAATACTATATATTTAATATACGCAAATAATATATATATATATTGTTTGTGATTAATTTAGAAACGTGTTGCTAGTTTTTTTTAACGCAACTTCATCATATAACAAAGTGTGGTTACCTGGCTGTGTGTGATAATGGCATTAATGTGGATAATAAGATGAGTGAGGAATCATCACCAGGTGTGCTGAACAGCAAGTTTCTTTCTAAAAACTTCCAGATGGATGTTTGGATAAAACCAAAGTTGTGTGCTGGAGCTATTTTTAAGGGGAACTATTTTTAAAAGAATACATTAAACGCGAACTGTGGGTATGTTGTCTCTGACAGCTAATGCTCTATGTTGTTGAGGTTCGAGTCAGGGGCGTTCCCATTCGAGAGATCATAATCGACTGACAGCACTAACATATATATATATATATATATATATATATTAATATATGACGATGTGACAGACAGGCATCTCAGACATTTTGACATTTTGACACCTTGGCATCTCAGAGTAGGAAATCACTCCTAAGTGGCCAAAAATTCTCAGAATGACACCAATGTGGTCCTACTTTTAAGAGTAGGAGTAAGAGCTATTTATTAAAATTCACTCCTATCTCAACCAAAACTGTATGTAGGAGAGCTCCAGAGGTGTCCTAAATGGTTAGGAGGAGTGAGGAAATGGCATTCAGGCATGCGGAGAGAGACGTTTTAGTAACATTGATTGACATAAAAGAGCTCATAAAAGACACGTTTTAATAACAACTAAATACTTTTTTCCTCTTTTTTAATCGCATGCGGTATGTAACTTGTCCAATAATGAACATGTCATGTGCTGACACTGTACTGGTTTTAATAACAGCTAGGATGCAGCTTTTGGAATAATAAATTAAACTCTGCTCTTACAGTACTGCAGATCTCGCAGCGTGAAATCAACAATAAAACAAGCTGCATTCATGGAGCTGTGGGCATCATCCATGGCACACACATTAAAATAATTATATTGATATATACATTTTATATACTTATATTAAATTATTTAAGTGTACACAACTGTTTTTTAGATTCTCCGTTATAAGCAGCACTTCATTAACACACCGTATCTCTGTGTTTCACACTCCTCGGGGGTACAAGTGGCAACCTGACAGGTAGCACTGATGCTTTCACACTCACTTTTTATCTTTAGAGGTAAGAGTAGGGCAGAATTTTGCTTTGCAGAACTATTTCTTTACATTTTACCTCCACCACCTCAAGCCAAACACTCTCATCCTCGCTCCGGTTTCACTTTCTTTTCGAAATCATTTTGATCAGATTATGACAGTAGTACACAACTTTATTATAGGGACTTAGAACAGTTGTGATTGGAGCAGGATTACGTCATGCAGTGAGTCACGCATCTATTGCTTATATGTTGCTTATATGTTGCTGATTTCACCATTTCGCTTTTTTCACTACAAAAACCTGTCAAAACTACAACACCCACTATAACATGCAGCCTCCTTTCCAGCCACACACTTTCCTTGGTGCAGTCTTACTCCTCGCTAAAAGTAAGAATAGGAAGCTTTTATATCCTACTCTGAGGAGGTAGGAATATTTTCAGTCCTTAAATGAACTTTGAGCGTGATTCCTACGAGTGATTCTGACATGCTTAGTAACTACGGGTTAGAATAGTAATATTATTATGAAAATGCCTGATCCAATTTATTATATCATATAGTAAAAATATGACCAAATTCAGCACACTTAGTACACTTAGGATACACACGTATAGGCAGATCACATTTATTTTAAACTGCTTCTTTACCCGACAAGATCTCTGTATGCACACCAACATGGCATACTAATAACCATGTAATTTTGGACAAAAGTATGTATTTCCTGGCGGCACCACTGGTGTAGTGGTTAGCACTATCGTCTTGCACCTCTAGGGTCCGGGTTCGATTTCCGTCCTTGTTGTGTATGGAGTTTGCATGTTCCCAAATGGACCGTAGTGTGTGTGTGCACTGCGATGGATTGGCACCCTGTCCAGAGTGTACCCTGCCTCGTGCCCTAAGCCTCCTGGGATAGGATCCAGACCCCTCGTGACCCTGAATACAGGATAAAGCGGTATAGAAGATGAGAGAGTGTATGTATTTCCTTCTTCTTTTTTTTAAGTAGATTTGTCAAAACACACACACACTCAACTTCTCTACTAGACTTTATGTTTGTGAAACACTTTCACACTTTCTTTTGAGTAGTAAAGACATCTTGATTCTGACAAAGTAATCATCATCATCATCATTCAGGTCTAATGAGAATAAATGTGCTGCTAACGGTGCACTGACATCCCCCCATTAAACACCATTAGAGAGAGAGTGTGAGCGAGAGAGAGAGAGCGAGCGCAGGCGCATGAGAGAGAAAGAGAGAGAGAGAGAGAGAGAGAGAGAGAGAGAGAGACTGATTACCATCTATGCCACCTGCATATCCATGTTTCTCCTACAGGATGGGAGGGGGGGACATCTCCCTCCAAATGTCATTAGTCTCACAACAATGTGAACATTAAAACACACCAAACTAATACTCATTCTGTTCATAATTAGGTGCCTAGTGGCGCAGTCATTTTCTATGACAAAGCCGAAAGGGCGCACAGAAGTGACAGAAGGATCGTTTCTTTAAGGGCAACAAAAAAGCCATGCAGCTGAGGCAGAGAGCAGCTATTCCAACCTATGGTCTTTGAATGACACTAAATATGGCAGGTGCAAATGAGTCTGTGAACAGCCGGCTTCACAGCAGAAATAAAGCAAACAGAAGGAGCTTCCTGGCACTGCACCCTCTCCCCTAACACCACCGCGCAAAATACTTCTCGTCAGAGACATGATATACCCGCTCATTCACACAATATAGCTAATCAGGTTCATAATACAGCAAATTGGACATATAATATAGCCAATCATAATATGCACTACCCAGTAATTACTAGTGCATTTATACTGGTATATAAAACACATGGGCAGACACACAACATTAGGCTTTGAAGCCCTAAGATGCAAGTTTATGATGAAGGCCTTTTATTGACAAGTGATTTGAAAAGGCAAGTCTAAAAAGTCTTTAATAGCTTACATTTTTTTTTTACATAAGTCTATGTGTTTACGGATGAGAAATTGAGAAAATAATTTGTATGTAGAGCTTATGCACAAACTTGGAAGGGCCGTCTGTTACTTTGAAAAGTATTAAAGTTGTCTAAATAAAGTCGCTAAAAATGGTCAATGAGCATGATTTTGTTATTATTAAGAGATTATTAAAAATAATGATAAAGAATGTGTCACGGTGGTGTAGTGGTTAGCAGTACACCTCCAGGATCGAGGGTTCGAGTCCCGACTTCTGTGTGTGTGTGGAGGTTGCCTGTTCTCCCCATGCTTGGTGGGTTTCATCCAGGGCCTCAGTTTAGTGTGTGAGTGTGTGTGCTTGTGCCCTGTAATGCATTGGCACCCAGTCCAGGGTGTACCCCACATAGTGCCCCAAATCCCCGGGGATAGGCTCCAGGCCTCTCGTGACTCTGTACAGGATAAACCGTATAGAGAATGAACGAGACAGAAAGAGTGAGAAGTTTGCATCTGCTCATTACGATTTGGTTTATTTTTAGACTATTTACCTTTTATAAAGACCAGCATTTAGCTGCAAAGCTGGCAATCTGAGTCAGACCTTTCCCTTCATTTCCCCCTTAACATCGGCAGGAATAAATGATATCAATTATACAAAACAAAATGTTCATTTTAAGAAAAATTGCCAACCCATGCTCTGGGGCATGTTTCCTTTTTGCAGCTATTATTTTTTTGCACCTTTTTTTTTTAAATAACCTTGCACTTTTTCTTTCTTTTTTTAATTTGGCAAAAATTAAAAGTGCTAATCAAATTTCTTGCTTCCTGAAGCTTTTGGGGGGAAAAAAGTGTGACATCTGAAAACCACGTGTTCAATAGATTTAGATATGTTGTCTAAGGGGAGTTCAAGTCAAACCGGGACTTCTCTCTTGCATGAGGCATAAAACTGACTGATATTGAAGCATAGTACAGTGCAAAGCAGTAAAACATTTAACGATGCAAACGTTTTAAAGAAGGCCAGACACACAGACCCTTGCACAATCCTGGAACTCGTCTGGGAGAAATTGCCTCGCCCATCAAACAGTCCAGACCTCGTTTCAAGCCATTTCGACATATTTGGGCCTTTAAAGCAGTTCCTGGGAGGCCAGTGTTTCGGACCTGAAGCAGGCAGTCTGATCATAGTTCCAGCGAACTGACAAAACGTTCTACTTTGATGGTATCCCAGTACTACTGACATGCTGGGATACATGCATTAGTGTAGTGGGGGATTATATAGAGAAATAAAGAGAGTTTTACACTCATAGTGTAACTGTGTCCTGTTATTCTGTGCAATCAAAAGGCCTGGTTTGACTTGAACAGTCCTTATATTTTTGTAGACTTTAATCACACATTTAAATCATGCATTTAGCAGCATAATCTCTGCCTATGTTACGGTATCTTTTAGATTACAATTGAAAGAAGCACTTGGGCATTATTAAACATGACTTCATTAGGATATGATTATATCTAGGTTATGCATGAATAGGAGATAAGGCATATAAAGAATAGTTTGAAGTGTAAAGAAGTTTTGAAGAATTGTTCTGCAGTGTTCAAATGATCTGTCTTCTTGAATGGATGCTTGAGAGCATCTACTGTATAATTCCAAATATTCATGCAATTCTCCTTGTCATTTATCAGTTGTTAGAATGAAACAACCTAGTAGCAGAGATTTTAATGGAGTGCTGTATGCAGAGCAACTCAAATACTCACAATTCATCCAGGCATCAGTGATGTGTTCTGATGTGAAGGATAATTGCTGGCATGGGCCACTGTCGGAGACACCTGTTTAGCTGTCCCTATCAAAGCACTCAAGTTGCGAACCCTGTACATTCTGTATAAATCACCTCTTTCTGCTGGATACAAAGACTTGGCAGCAGGAAAGAAACACAACTGCCTCCCTAGAGACCTTGGAACTATGCCAGGAATAAGTTCCCAGGAGCCTCACCTCCACCCAACAAAATATACAATCTGTCTCCACTATAGTCGCATTATGGAGGCAGAGATCAACTGCTAGTAAACTAAGTCATCTAAATGTTCCATATAAGACACTACTGTACTCATGAGATGGTTTACACATCAGAAAAGCATCCAAGGAGAACCACTTTAGAAAAGTTGAACCTACTGTTACTATGCAAAGAACCCAATACTGTTTGGCTCTAAGTAAAAATACTTTGTTTTAAGAATCTACAGAATCCCTTTAAGAGTAAATTAGAGATATAGACCTTTTCCCCTACAGATGTGTGTTCTGGTCAGTACGGCATTAAATATAGGAAAGTACAGTACAAATATCTTGTACATATTACATACTGTAACATTATTGCATTTGGCAGATGTCCTTATTCAGAGCAACTTTGGTGTTTTTTTTATTTAATTTCACATCTGAGCAGGTGAGGGTTCAGGGCCTTGCTCAAGGGCCCAGTTGTGGCAACTTGCTGGCGTTGGAGTTTGAACCTGGGGCAATCAGTAGTCCAACACCGTAAGCACCCCTGAGCTACCCCTGCCCCATATTAATCACGCAAAATTAATCAAATCTTAGGATAAAACATAAGCAAAAGCTTGCACAAAGATTCTTAGGCTTTCTTTATCCATTTCATTGATTTATCCTTGGCTTTAATCTCCTCACACAATAGTAAAGAAAGTATCTATGTACTGTATGCATACAGGCCTGGCACTTTTCCAGTCTGTTAGAAAAAGACTGCTTGCAAAGGAGTGAACAGATATTGGATGAAGCTCGTGCTTGGCTGCACAACATCATCATCATCATCACAGGCTAAAGCTGTAATTGGATCAGTGAACCAGCTACGGTCAGTTATACTCACTTGGTGGGGTTGTCCACGGCTGACTTCTTGCTCAAACCTTCCTATAAAAAAGCTCAAGCAAACTACAGAGTCCCTTAAATCAATTTCTCTGCAGCTGACCCTTACTTGCTGAATTGCTGCTACCTTCCAGATGTTCATAAGCATCTGTTCTCTGCAGCATAGCAACCAGAACCACGATCCAGTGGATGTGAAGGTCAGCCTGGTGTAGCTGTTTCAACCTGATATCTCCTAGAGTTTAAGAATTAAAGCTGACTGCACGGACTAATCGACTGGGAGATATGCAATCATGAACTCTCCGTAATGCATAACTGACGGAGGCCCGTGATTGTCACTCTGACTGACAGTGGAGAGAGTAATGACACCCTAGCACGTTCAGAGAGATGAGCTCTCTTGTGCTCCTCAACCCAGATGGCCGCGGCATTGTCAGGATCCAAACTCACAAGCTCCCAAGAATAGGATGAACACTTGCACCACTCAGCCCCTTAGATTTATTTGTCCCTGGATTACCCGTCTGTCTGAAAAACGTTCTTTACATTTCTAACATCCATTAAATGTGAAAATTGGATTACACGTTGGTTAGTGAAGGACTGCACATTGGTTATTCGTGGATCAAATAAATTACCTGGAGACTCTGTACACTGATCCTTAACAGTGAAGTCATACAGAGTGTATAATAATGAAACATTAATTATCAAATATGTTTAACCATTGGAGGTGACATGGTGGCGTGAATCTCCCGGGTCGAGTGTTCGATTGACGCCTCAGGTACTGTACTGTATGTGTGTGTGCGTGGAGTTTGCATGCTCTCCCTGTGCTTGGTGGGTTTCCTCGAGGTACGAGGTTTTCCTCCCACAGTCCAAAGACATGCAGGGTAGGCTAATTTTCATTTCCAAAATTGCCCAAAGTGTGTGTGTGAGTGGCACCCTGTCCATATTGTACCCGGCATTATGTCCCCGAGTCACCCTGGGATGCAATCCAGGCCTCCGGTGACCCTGTACAGGATGAGCGGTATAGGGCGTCAGTGAGTGAGTTGAATTAAACATTGTCATGCAAAACAAAATGAATCTCTCCCCAAATTTAGTGACGATTGTAGAAAAACATTTGTTCATCATTTGTTATAAGCTCTGTGTCTGCCAGTGAACACCACAACAGTGTACAAGAAAACAAAAGAACACATTTGTAAGTATACCATTATTTTTACCTGTCACACTCTTATTCTTCCTTCTGTATTAAACCACCCAGAAAAACAAAATAAAAATAAAGTGTGTGCCTGCAGGAAAACAGAGCCCTGGCCTGTAAGAAATGGTGCTGACTTATTTTGGTTTTCGCTTGAAGTCAGGAAAAAAAATAATAAAAAATTGCCCTGGCGTCTGTGCAAAGAGGGCATTTCAGCCAGCAGTAATGTTGACACAATTATGGACCAGTGTGAATTTTATCACAGCCCTTGTAAAGTCCCACCGACCATTTTCAGTGCCGGATTAATGATAGGAGAAGCTACTGTATATCAGCTTGTGCTGAAAAGAATTACTGGCATCTGTGTCATGGCCAATGTGAATGTGCTGCAATCTTTCTGCTTTATTTTGGGGGCTTTTAGCTTGTTGTATTTTTAGCATGGTAAATGCATCCTGTATTGGATTGGGCAGGCAAGTCTTGGCCTTGAAAAACTTCAGGCCTTTTTATTTTTTATAAAAAAATGTTTCATAACCTGCTGCAAAAGCAGAAGAATGATAATCCAACTAAGTAAATTCCTCGTGTAAAGACATATTATTAACTCCCCCTCAACCACTCACTTAGTCATTCTCACTCATTCTCTATATCGCTCTTCCTGTACAGGGTTGGGGGAGGCCTACTGTATCTCAGGGGACTTGAGAAAACAAAATAGAGAGAACAGCATAAACAGGTGAGTAAACACTCATTCTGATATTATTCACAATGATGTAATGATGCTCTATTAGTTGAATGGTAAGATAGCAAGCTCCTACGTGATCATTCAAGTGATAATACTCGCAACGATCTCTGCTCTAAACCCAACAAACTAACTTTTTAAATACACACTCATGATGCCACACTGGCATGGTGCAATTATCACATTTATTCACAGAACTCACTCTGTCACTCTTCCATCTATACCGCTTCATCCTTTAAACAGGATAACAGGATAACTGTCTCAGGAGACTTAGGGTACAAGGCTGTGTACGCCCTGGACAGGGTGCCAATCCCAATCCATAGCATGGCATACACATACACACACTCACACACTTCATTTGGTAACGTCAATTAGCCTAACCTGCATGTCTTTGGAATGTGGGAGGGTCAGGGGTAGCTCAGTGGTTAAGGCATTGGGTTATGGTTTGGAAGGTCCCAGGTTCGAATCCCAGGTTCGAATCCCAGGACCACCAAGTTGTCCCTGTTGAGCCTTTAAGTTCCTCAACTGCGCAGGTTTATGATGATATAAAAATGTAAGTCTGGATAAGGGCATCTGCCAAATGCAAACCTACCAAGCATGAGGAGAACATGCACACAGACCTGAGGTAGGAATCGAACCTGGGCCCTGGAGGTGCAAGGTGACAGTGCTTAACACTAAGTCACTGTGCCATCTGTTCACAGAGCGCTTTCCCCTTGTGACGCTCATGAAGACATAAGTTCTTCAACTAGGAGGCAGATTTTTATTTCATGGTGTTATCCCTGTTGTTCCATTGCGTTGCTTTTGGTTACATCATACAGTCTACAGAATTCACTTGTGTATATACTAATAAGCCACATACTGTAAGATTAGATAATGTATAACCTGCAACTCTAGTCACATTATTTACATTTTGTTTTGTCCTTGTGAAATGTTAGATGTTGGAAAAACAAGAAGGCAATTGAAAGTCTGTGCTCTAGTAAGAGATCTGATATCAATTGATCAGTTGCAAGATCTCACTACAAAAAGTGTCAACGATGTGGATCTTGATTTTGCTATCAAGATGCCAAACCTGGCCTTCTTATAATATCTTTAATATCACTTTTTGAAATGTGTATGATGGCTCATGGCAACACAGTGGCGTAGTGGTCAGCACTGTCGCCTTGCACCTCAAGGGTCCGGGTTCGATTCCCGTCTCGGGTTTGCATGTTCTCCTTGTGCGTGGTTGGTTTCCTCTCACAGATGAAAGACATGCAGGTAAGACTAACTGGTGTGTCGGTGTACGTGTGCCCTGTGATGGCCTGGCACCCTGTGCTACAATTCTCTTGTACAGTATAAAGTGGTATAAACAACATTTGATTCAATTTATCAATGTGTATAAGAAGTGTGTACGTGTGCAATGATGCAAAGTAATCATGTGTATATATAGTGTATATAATCTGGTTTGATTAGTTTTAATGTATTTTGATTTATCTCTTTCCTTTGTTTGAGTGGTTTGATGTGGTTTTTGTTCATTAGCATTATTAGTACCACCCAAATATGGTGAGTGAAATATAAGCTGCTTACACTAAAGAAGGTTCTAATGTTGAAATGTATGTGTTTTGTGCGCAGCCGTGTTTGTTTTAAAAACGAATTAATAAAGAGTGGAATTAGTTGCATCCTTCATACTACAGAAGGTTTTTGTTTGTTTGATTGAATCTCCTGCTGAGCGCACCTGACTCGTACCTCAGTCTCAGTTGTATGGTTGAACATAACAACTCAACTTTTATTTCCTAATCAATTAGTAATCATGTGCTTGAAATTATACACACTTCTGTGCCACAGTGTGCTGCAGCATTAGTATTTCAGTAGGTACGGTGGCGTAGTGGTTAGTGCTGTTGCCTTGAACTGCCAGGATCTGGGTTTGATTCCTACCTTGGGTCTGTGTGCATGGAGTTTGTGTGTTCTCCCGTACTTGGTGGGTTTCCGTCCAAAGGCATACAGATTAAGCTAATTTCTGGTAGTGTGTGAATGTTTGTGTGTGTGTGCGTGCCCTGCAATGGATTGGCACCCGGTGCAGGGTGTACAGTACCAATAAGTCTCCTGGGATAGGCTCCATGCCCTGTGACCATGAACACAGGATAAAGTGGTATAGATGATGAGATCCATCTATCTATATATTTTTTTTTCCAAAAGGGTGCAACAACCTACAAGTTAATGTATGTTATTTAAAAGCATTGGCAAAATATCATTTTATTAGAGATAAATATCCTATTGCTCCACAGTGGTTATTTTTATATTTAAAAATGTTACATTTCAATACTTTTGCAGGCATCTTTGTGCCTTTGCAGACTTACACAGTACTGTACTGTACATATCAGAATAAATATCTCAACTGATCTGATTGTATGTATTGTACGTGAGTGAAACACAGAGAGAGAGAGAGATAGAGGGGGATGGCGAGAGAGCCTAAATCTAAAAGGAAATGTCTTTTCATTGAATAAATACAATTCTATCCTTTTATTTCCTTGTCAATCCATCTCAGAAAGGCTGTAAGGATAAATGTCATAAAACAATCCTGCTATCCATCCATCTCTGCCGTCTACCATTCAACACAGCTGCCAATCATGCTAGCAGTTCCTTCTTTCCATGGAGACTGACAGCTTTAAGAAGGCATCAACAAGTGACTGAAAAAACTGGGTTGTTAAAGAGTGACTCACCCTAAAACCAATTCAAAAGTTTCGTCAAACTTTGTGAATTCAGAGACGAGATTTGGGCTGAGTTAAGAGCATAATGTGCTTTTTCTATGTAGCGTACTAGTTCCTTTGTTTCCACCCAGCACTTCTAGAATAGATCGATTCGGTCAACAAAGCTGCCGTTCTGGAACAAAGCAACGTGCCGGGCAATCTCTTTTCCCATTAGACATGTGCTTTAATTAGTGACACTAGCATATAACACGCTTCTGTACACATACACATGAGGGGTTTGCATTGCACACCTCATGGTTCCAACACTCAGCTCATACGCCACATAAATCATGATAATAAGCAGAACTTATTATACATTTCAATAGCAAAAAGCTATTGTCTCACTGACTCCATAATATTGATACAAGCTATTATAGATAGAGCAAGATTGGGGCAGCAAAAAAAGGGAGACACCGTACAGAATTCATACAGCACGTAATACTCTGGATTTATTGCAGCATGGGTTACTTCGTTGAGATTTTTGTTTAAATGCATTTCTTTGATATAGAACATTACCTGACATGTTTGTCATCCTAGGACAGACATCACTAAATGGTGGGCCGTGGTCCGGATCTGGACCAAGTGACAGTTCTGTCTGGACCCTGCTGCTTTTCTAATAAATGAGTATAATTAATATACCAGTAATCTAGAGCTTTTTTCCCTTGAGGTGGGCATAGCTATACAGTATGTGTCACTCAACAGAACCAATCAATGCAATAGAGTATCGTGTATGGACAGTGTGTGCGAAAGAAACAGAAACAAAAGTGCGACAGAGCGTGGGTTTCTCCAAGAAAAGGAAAGCAGAATATGAAAACCGAACCTTCAAAGATGAGTGTATACACACACACACACATATATGTATGTATACTGTATGTAGTTTAAAACCAGTTTGTCGCATATGCTTTGGAACCGTGGCAGTAATATAAAGGGTCACTCACTCATCGTCGTCGTCTATACCGCTTTATCCTGTATTCAGGGTCGCAGGGACCTGGAGCCTATCCCAGGAGGCTTAGGGCATGAGGCAGGGTACACCCTGGACAGGGTGCCAATCTATCGCAGGGCACACACACATACACTACAGACAATTTGGAAACGGCAGTTAGCCTAACCTATATGTCTTTGGACTGTGGGAGGAAACCCGCCAAGCACAGGGAGAACATGCAAACTCCATGCACACAGAGAAAGGAATCGCAAGAATCAAGCCCAGCCGGGAATCGAACCCAGACCCTAGAGGTGCAAGGCGACAACGCTAACCACTACACCACCAAGCTGCCAATATGAAGGGTCATGCCGTTAAAAATAATGAGAATAGTTTATATGTGTATAAACCTAACGTGAATGCCATATACATACCACTTTCTTACATTAAATGGTAAACCAGCCTTTTCTGAGATAGACAAATTCATACGCATATGTTATTGAAAACATCAATTCATTCATTCATTTAATGTATCGTTTATCCTGTTCAGGGTCAGGAGACTTCAGACATGTGGTGGGTCAGTGTGCCTATCTACCACAGGACACACACACTCATTCACAGACTAGGGCCAATTTTATGCACGCCTACTCTGCGTTGTCTTGGGACTGTGAGAGGAAACCAGAGTACCTGAAGGAAACCCACCAAGCACAGGGAGAACATGGAAACTCCATGCACACAGACCTGAGGCAGCAATCAAGCCCTTGACCCTAAAGGTGCAAGGCGGACCACTACTCCAGTACGCTACCTACTGTATTATTAAAAATATAAGTCAACATTAAAACTAGACTTTACAGATAATCAAAGCATTTACAGGAGTTCACATACTATCTGACTGCTTTTATTCTACTCTACTCTCATACTAACTAACAGAATTATGACAGAAACCATGCCAGGGAGAGAAAACTAAGTATCTCCTTGTGTGACTGTAAAGTGTACTGGTGGACATAAATCGCAACAATGGCGACCCACATATGAGAGTGAGTCACTCTGTCTGTAGAATTTATTTGAATTGACTTTTCCTTGCTTTTCAGTACACTTCGTCCATCTCTCAACAAGCTTTCGTATTCCCTCATTAAGCCTTTTTAAGGCTGAGGTACGAGAATGAGGTACTTCATCAGATGTGGTGGGTCAACAGGTGGGTCACGACCCAGTGTTTGGGACCCAATGGTCTAGATCAACGTAAGTGAATTGTTACAAGGATGTCCTTCTTGGCACTAATTTTTAAGCTGGAATAACCCTTAAAATATTAAAACTGAAAGAAGCTTTAATAGAAGAACTACAGTATCTCAGACACTTGATCTTGCTATGATCTTAATCCTGACTGGATTTTGGATACACTTTTTATCGGTTTATTGGCCGGTTATGATCATAACGCCACACACTGTGGATCCTACGAACATTCAACCAATGGTTCTTGAGATATCCTTATTAAGAAATAAGGATATGATGTAAATATATGACTTGAAAATGTAATACCTTCATTATAAAACTGACACCCATGTAGTGCACTATATGGTGAACAGGAAACTGTTCTTCCCTGCTTCTGGTATAATGTCCTGACTTCATCTGTAGGTATATAGGTTCCAGAAATTCTCGATTCTTACTTCTTAGCAACTAACTGGCACAGTTTTAGCAACGTTCACTCGTTTATTCATTCGTCCAGCTTCAGTAACTGCTTTATCCTGATCAGGGTTGTGGTACACGCCCTGGGATCATTGAACGCAAAAAGGGAGAAATCAATCAGGAGTCTCATTGCAGGGCACACACACACACACACACACACACACACACACACACACACACACACACACACACACACATTGAGCAGCTGATCCTGTTTACTTACATATACTGTGCTGCTTATGCACGAAGCAAATACTGTATATTTTATGGATTTCTCTTCTCTAAATACTGTACGATATAAACATGCATATACTCTGTATCCTGTATATTCATATACATACATTATATCCTGTTCAGCATGTTATGTTCTTAAAACACCCTTATTGTTTTATATACATAATGTATATTTGCCTTATACATCCATTTATAATATCTACTGCACCTGCAATACATAAGGCATCCATACACCTGCACATTAAACCCTAATAGTCATTTCTGCATTCGTTATTTATTGTAAATATATGTACTTCTGGATAGACGGTTTGGATTTGTGTATTTACTTAATGCCAATAAAGTTAAATCTGATTAAATCTAATAAGATGTGATCATTTACAAAAGTCAGTATTTCTGTTACATCATAACCATAAACCAAATGTTGTGACAATAAATAGCTGCAGTGTTTAGCAAGTGTATACCTATTAATGTTAATTTATACAACCTAATGACAAATAACATGACCATGTGATATAATCCACAGCATGTAGACATTCTATGTTTTCTCTTTTTCTATCCTCAGCTCCTTCTTTCCATCCTCCAGTCTGACCCCCGGGTTTCCATGACAATGTGAGGGTGGTTCCATAGACTGCTGTTAAATAATAAATACAGTTTGAGATTTGAGATTACTTATAAGGCTACTGAAAACGACCGTTGGCTTCTTATGGAACTACAGCAGCAGCTGAATTATATCTCTAAAAGCCAATGTTTGGGTCATAAAGCACTCTTCAGTTGGAGGAGAAAGCACTATTAAGATAAATATTCTCTCTCTCTTTCGATCCCATCTCTTTTTTCTCGATTTCTCGCTCTCTCTGTGGGCTCTCACACATGGACAGTTTGACAGTCTTATTTACAGAGTGCTCTCTTTCTCCATACTTACAGCTGCTAACTGCCACTATCACTCTTTTTGGAAAATGCAGAGATCTATCAATCAAAAGAATGAGGGAGAGATGGAAAAAAAAAAAAACCCAGGAGAGAGAAGGGCTGGCGATCAATGTATTCTGCCAAGCCTCTCGGCTCTGATAAGATCTCTCTGTGAGCTGTAGTGTTTAATTAGCCAAAGGAAACTGACTAAGAAGATTGGAAGTAGCACATAAAAAAATGTGCGAAGAAAGCGTGTTTTAAACACACAATACCTAATGGAATACTACTACTACTACTATTACTACTACTACTACTACTACTACTATTACTACTACTACTACTACTACTACTAATAATAATTATTATTATTATAACATATGCTAACTCTGGGAACGGATTGAACCCCGTTCATTTGTTCCCAAAAAATGTGCAGATAATGAAGCTACATAAACATGTTTACTGTTATACAGGCTCAATGTACAAGTGTAAAAATCCAAAAATCTATTCTCTTTTAAAAAATATCAAATCATTCAAATGATCTCATTGAGAGGAGAAAGAGAGAGAGAGAAAGAGAGAGAGAGAGAGAGATGTGTGTCTATCTATAGATACGCGGGAACATTCCTCTATTAAGTCTCTTGAGGTGATAACCTGGCCATTCAGTACATTCGGGTAGTCAGCTGACTTCAGTTTATTGCCACACAACTAGCAACAATTTATTGTTTATTGCCACACAACTAGCAACTAGTACAAGCGTCTCCAGAGGCTTGTACAGTGGGCACTATGCATGATGGGTTGCATCGATTCATGTGATTCCCTTCTTTGAACTCATCAAACCACATGACATTTTTCCTATTGATCCAAAGTCCAATCTTTATGCTTCCTAACACATTGAGACCTTGTTTTCTGACTAGATTCAAATGATTTTCTCATGGCCACACAGCTATTTAGTCCCAATACTATAAGTTACTGATGCATATGGAAATGCTCTTACTTTCAGCTGTGATTTCTATTGTTGATCTTTTTTATGATCCACCTTCGTGTTTAAGTAATCACCATTGCTGATTATTTTTTCTTACAACAATTTTTATTAATGTGTTAGTGAGCTCTTATTACAATTTCACTAATTTCATATCTCCTTAGCTGTTTTCATTGCTTAATGCAGCCCAATATTTTGAAGCTTCTTAAATCTGGACTTATTTTAACTTTTTTTATTTCTTTTGTCGGCAATGTACAAGTGCTTCTATTCTAACGGTATTGTATAGCACTATTTTGGGGTTTCTTCATAAATTCTCTAGTTACAGTATGTCCCACCAACGTGTACATACAACTGTAAAATGTTTAACTTTGTGAATAAATGTATACAGTACATTGTGTCTTCAATGGACTGAAGTTCCTCATGCGTTTCTCATGCTCAGTGTTCCTGGGCCAGCTTCCATATCCTACACAACCTTGACCAGGATAAAGTGTTTTCTAAAAATAAATGAATGAATAAGTTACTTTTCTGGAAGTACATTTAATACAATAAATCTGTAATGAAGGTGTCTATGAAGGGGTCTATACATTTTTAGGAATGCTTGGCCGCAAAAGCTTTAGGCAATCTGCTTCAGGCCAACCAGCTGTGTCCTTGACTTATGACATCATAGTTAATATTGTTAAGCTAATTTAGGTAGTCTTATTAAACATAACACATTCACACTTAGCTTGATTTCTTTTAAAGACAGGTGTTGTTAAGCAAACTCTATGGGCACATGGCTAAATTGGGGATGTGTGATCTTAAAGTTTATTTTCAGTATGAATAATTGGTCATAAAAATGCAGTCTATTTTTAAAAGCTACTGTTTAACAACTGCGTCGTTTTGTAATTATGTTTATTTCATGCTAGCTGTGATTAGAGAGTTTTGTGTTATATGGGGTAGGCCCATTCTTATTGTATTTTTAGAAGCGCAAAAACTGGGGTCATACCGGTGGAGGTAAGAATCAGCCCAATCCCTCCTCCCCGCCAGGAATGATGTGCTATTACTTTTCTTAGAAATTCAACCAACTTGGAGCCCTCAGTTAAACAGACTCCTTTGAAATTTTATTAAGAATTTCAGCTTCCAAGCGTAAGGGAATGATCTCTACCTCACTGCAAAACGCAGTTTTTTCGAGTCGCAAACTACTTTGCTCCCCGGACTCCGTCCTCACTGGTTCTTGGCCTGTTGGAAAACAAGACATGTCACATCAAAGGGCTAAAAAACCTCTACTCTACTACTTTGGCAAAAATCATGTTGATCATACATAATGAACCCCTTCAAAATTCACTGAATTCACTGCAAAAATCAGTCCATGTACTACAATGGAGTTTTGACAATGGACACACTGATTCAGCAAAAAACTACCTCCGTCTCTCTCCTCGTTGCGTGTTCATTTGTGCACACACATACAGTAGAGGCAGTTCTCCTGCCTTGTTTGCCCTTTAAAAGTGGGAGACTGGTCAATGTCTTTGGGAGCTATGAAGGGCTGTTTGGGAATGAATTTTGTCATAAGAATCCATTCATTTTATACTCTAGAGAGAAAAAAACAACAACTTTTAACCACTTTGGATAAACTTTCATAGTGCTCTCAATTTTAAAATACACACATACTTGAGATTCCACAACTTTGAAGCCTTCTCTCTCAAACTGTCTAAGAACCATGACTCTAGCGCCTATGTTTTACGAAACATGAGTAAGAAAAACACAAGAGGCAGCAGCAAATGGCCCAAGCCACGCCCCTTAACTCATAAACACATCACTGGCAGTATACAGACTAATACAGTATCTTTGAAACCATACGGGCTAAATTTTCCATTTTCAGCCCTTTTCAGTATTTGCACTGGAAAAGCAGAGCACCATTGTGCCCTTCAGTTCATTACAGTAGGAATGGTCTAGTTTGGTTTTATTGATTTATTATTATTATTATTATTATTATTAATATTATTACTATTATCGTATTTTATTTAACATTTTTTTCAGACATTAAACTTCAAAGAGCAATGATACTTTTTTTCCTGTCTGAATATTCTTATTTTATCTTTTTTTTTTTTTGGCCTCTTGTAGCAAATGTTTTCCAGTTATTGGAAATTCATTAGAATTCTGGGTTTTGTTTGCAGTCTTGCTTCACCCTCTGAGTATCTGCAAAAAAAAAAAAACTATGTGGTAATTATTTTTTTATAGTAGATTGGGAGTAACTTATTTTTTTCTTACCCATTTCACTATTAAACCCCTAAAATAGACCGAGAATCAGATGCCTGTATAAAGTGAACCATTTTGACATTTTCATTTTGTTGTAGCTAATGTAATGTAATCATGGTGTGTGCAGTGCAAATATGAAATGTAGTGATCTTGCATTTATTCGATTTGACTGTGGCTCAAGACATGCTTTATAAGGGAATGTGCATTAAATCTTGAATAAGTAATGCTACTTAACAATACATGACTTACAATACATTACATATGTCTAGATACTGATCAGGTCGAAAATAAACAATATTCAAATTTTTGAAAGCAGATGTTTTAAGATCATGACTCCAAATAGCAGTGTCTACACCTACAACTATATTGGGAGTGAGAATCATAAGTGTTTTTACCTGGGAAGTTGATAATTCTATTTAGGTTAATATAATTATTGTCTGCTCTCTCACTTTCAGTCTGTATCAAACATAAATTAAATTTCATCTTCTTTCTATTTCTATTCCTCTTTCATACACTACATATCACATAGCTACAATCCATTGCTCATTCCTCTCCTCATGCCCTTCACACATCCAAGAAATAAGTGTGTGTGTGTGTGTGTGTGTGTGTGATCATTATGGCCTACAAGTGTCCTGGAAGAAACAGCTGGTGATTTATCACATTTTCACCAATCTGTTGTGGAGTCTGGCACTGGGATGTTAGTGGCAGATCCTCTTGGTTGCACTGGGATGTTAGTGGAAGATCTGGGGAATTTGGAGGCCGGATCAACAACCTTGAACTCTTTGCCTGCTAAGCTCCATACATAGCAGGCTGAGATGCACTGGGTGTTCTGATATCTTTCTATCATAGCCAGTTATGATATCTTTGTCCCCATGCTATAAATAATACAATTATACTCTTATTATAAGTACAATGATTATCCATTATGCACGGCACTGCACATACTGCATTTAACAGACTTTTATCATAAATCTGTGCTAGATCAGGTTGTTTTGTGGGACTGGACCAGACAGGCTAGCCTTTGGACCACAGAGGAATGAAAGGTTTTTAACTGATAGGCAGAAATTTACTGGAATATAATTGATAATCAATGCACCTGGCAGTGGTGTTACGTATGGCTAATCGGCTATTATGGCTAAACACATCACCAGTTGAGTGTAACATGTTATGTATTGTCTGTATATGTTCCATGCAATTAATATCTACTCCTTTGGGCTTTTTTTTTCACATATTTTGATATTAAAACCTCTAACTGAGATGACTCATTTCTGAACATTACCATTCGAGTTACACAGCCTGAAAAAAAGAAAGAAAAAAAACTATATATATATATATATATATATATATATAAACACCTGGTAGAAGCACCTTTGGACACTAATTCAGCTCAAGTATAAATTTTGCAGGATGCTTAGTGTCAGTGTCCATTTGTCCTGTTGGCGTGTGAAACTTTGCCCCAGTTTCAAATTTGTTGTAGACTAAAACATGTTTTCTTATAGGATTGCCCTGGATTTTACACCATCCATCATGTGCGTAAACATGACCAATGCTCAGGGTAATGGACAGTGGTTAGCCATTTTTGGAGACTCTGGGTCTTTCCAGGAACAGAAACATAGGTATTTATATCGATTTCATGTAATGCTTAAATTGTACACAGGTGGACTCCATTCAACTGATGACAATTGGTTGCACCAGAGCATTTGCAGAGTGGTGCATTCGAGTGGTGCATTTTTGTTGTTTGTTTTTTGTTTGTTTGTTAAAAAAATTTTAATACTCCACCACAAAGTAATTCTTTTTAAGATTGCACCAAGTTGCACCAAGTTATTCTTCCTTAATTCAATTCAATTTTATTCATATAGCACTTTTAACAATGGTCTTAATTTGCAAAGTTTTATTATATAACAATCTGACTAACTGCAACTATCATACTGTAGCTGCCAAAAGTCACAAATAAATGGTGGGTGAAAATAAACTAGGCAATTGTATTTAATTTTAATTCAATGGCTATAGAACTTAGTATCACTGGATCACCACCCCATGCACCACTCTATTTTGCTCTTACGATGCGTGACTAGACTTTTCCAGGACGTTGGCTGGGACCACACGGACCTAAAGTCCAGATCTCACTCCATATGATTTTTTGCTATGGGGCTACGCAAAGGAAGAGGTGTACAGGACAAAGCCTTGCACACTGGACGACTTGGAAACACGTATTCAGTAGGTTCTCAGCAATATCCCAAACGACTTCCCTCAGAAGTGCATTCCATCCCTGGACGTTTGAGGAAACTAACTGATGCTGCCGGATAGGGCTGCGCGATATATCGAAAAATTATCGTTATTGCGATAATGGTATACGCAATATCTGTATCGCAAAGAGTTGCGATAAATGAAATCGATGAGTGTATGGTTACACGTAA
>JAQMYL010000015.1:14914685-14925673 GCA_030014365.1 Clarias pachynema | reverse complement strand
CGTATTAAGCATTTCACTGCATTTCGTACTGTGTATGACTGTGTATGTGACAAATAAAATTTGAATTTGAATTTGAACTAGGAAACTGATACTGTCATATTGTATACTTTTCCGCAGTGTTGTCTTACACGATGTCTATCTGGCTGTAGAATTGGTTTCAACATGTCTGAATATTTTCTGACTAACAAAGTACATTTCGCATCTTTAGTGTACATCTAGGCGGGCTGTGCAATTAGATCCAAATATAGCACTGAGATTATTGTGACACTTCCTGCGATTGTTTTTTAAACTGTGATATGTGACTATTAAATGTATCATTTTGCACTCAAATTTCTTTTCATAGGTCAGGGGTACTGAATTAAAATTTATGAAGGTGTGGTCAATAAAATTTTATGTTAGGATTCAGATTTTAAGTTTAGAAATGTAACATTTCCATAGCATTTCAATAATATTTATTGTTAATTTTCAGTAACTTCATTAAACATGCAGACAATCTGAACTTGTAATTGAATATGTCCTAGTATTTGTATGGAAAACAAACAACAATCTTTAATCAGTCTTTAGTGAATCTTCATTTGCACGCTGCTGGGCTGTAAATGAATGTGAGGTTGGTCTTTCATACTGGGCTCTCAGTTCGAATACTTTACACGCCTTCACCTCAGACTGCTATGGATACGTTTGCGCAAACGCCCTGTGTGTTGTCTCATAGTGCCTCTTTACATTACTGTTTTTTATCATCGTCATGGTTTCGGAGCATATGAGACAAACTGTTTTTATGCGCTAGATTACCGGTATATTAATTATTCTATTTAGCGATGCCTAATATGGGCTAACACCTTGTTGTTCTTTCGGCTGCTCCTGGCAAGGGGTGACCACAGCGGACCATGCGGTCCGCACATACAAGCTTGGCACAGGTTTTACGCCGAATGTCCTTCCTGCAGCAACCCTCACATTTTTATCCAGACTTGGGACCCACACTGCATCCAGTGGCTGGGGTTTGGGCACTGGCTGGGAATCAAACCCAGGCCTTCCGCATGGCAGGCGAACCACCTACCATTGAGCCACCAGTGCCTCTTAATATGGGCTAACACCAATTGTATAAATTACCTTATTAAGAGAATGTTTGCCAATATTTATCACCTTGAAAGTATTTACAGTAAGAACAAATACTTAATTTATCAGCAGGCTCTACATAAATTCCTGATTATGCATATATTACTTAATATTATGTGTATATGTAATGTGTATATAATAAATTGCAGCCTTTTGATATTAATTGATAATAGCAACAATTAATTCCTCTCTATCTCACATTGTTTTCCCCAGTGCCTCAACCAGCTGACATCATTGTAGTGGTAACTAGTGACTAGTTGAACAGTGAAAATCTATAGAGTAAATACATAAAGGTTTCTTAAATATGTCCTTAAAGTATCTTAGCACTGCTAAGCAACTACTTTATAATGACGCAAAATAAGAAAAATTATTCTGGAGTAACATGATTCATTAAATTTTTATATATAAAATTCTGTATACTCAAAATACTGAGATGGTTTATTGGTACTGTAGGCCTCTCACCTGCCAAGGCTGTTATGGGAATAAGAAATATAGCAGGTCCTGAAAGTTTAATCCAGTTCTTTTCGAATTCGGTTTGCAAATTAAGATTTGGACAATCTCTTCCTGTCACACCACTTTAATAAATTGAAATATCTGATTACCTTTAAACCTGTCTAGACTTTAACATTGGGGACTGAGTCAGGAATAGAAATGCGAGGATTCGTGAGTTTGGTTTGAAACCTCAGCAGGAAATTCTTTTACAGCAGACATACTGTACACTGTAGCCACCAAAGTAATGTCTTTTCCAGCTCTTTCTCTGTCTCTACCTGTCTATCATTTTTTTCTATTCAGATTGTAGATTTGGTGAACTGGTACTTGACTTGCACATGAAGGCAAAGTCATATTGTAGTGACTCTGACAGAAATGTCATATAAACTGAAGTGACATGTTGTTTAAGATTCCACAATGTACGATATGCATTCTTTGAGCACCAAGGAGGCAAAGGATCCTTTAAAATCACGGAAATAACAAAGCTAATGTAAGGCCATTAAATATTAATATTATTTACAGCTGTCTAAAATGACAAGGATATGAAGAAATGTATGTAAACCCTTTCATTGGTCATTTCCTTTGCCATGTCCTGGTGTGTATGTTTCACTTATTTAGTGGTGTTATGTATTTTCTCTTGCTTTGCCTAGGCTAGCCTATGTGTCTAGTCTATGCCTTTGATATTTTCCCCTGTCATCCTGGTTATGCTGAAACCTACAGTACGCCTACTCAAATATGCTTTGCTGTTCTTATGATAGTTTGTTATTGTGTTTTTTAAGTTTCATTATTATTCTAAGCATTCTATTCAACTTCTTCTATTATAAAATTTTAGTTGTTTAGTTTTTTTTTTGATGATCCATTGTGCTAATTTTGGTTTTCCTGCATGTTGTGCTGTAATAAGCCCTCATGCACCAGTGTGTCAGTGTCTATAAACTGGGGCGAGGAAAAGGGTAACATGTTCTTCCTCTGAGACACATGAAATTAGCTGCAACTGCTGCTCAACAAAGAATACACTCACAATAATAGCTGCCCTTTCATGAGCATACATGAGCACAGCTTTGCTATTGTGACTTGATTGAAAGGGGATAGTGCAGTTCCCAAATTTATATCCCTCCCACACTATAAAAAAAAAAAAAAAACCTGTAAATTTACAATAAGGTGTTATAGTGTACTGCACCCCGATGCAGGAATTGATCCCAGACCCTGGAGGTGCAAGGAGATAATGCTGACTACTAAGCCACTGTGCCGCTGTCAATATATGGCAGTATAGTGTTTTCAGTACACTTTATCCATTAAGTAGTGATACAGTAAAGACATTGCATTCTGGGATTGATTTGTCCCCCCCACCACACCCTGCTCATTTCAAGTTCTAAAAATCCTAGCACATAATTTTAACATCTTTCCCAATAAAGGTGCTTTATGCCCACTTTTCAGGTTTTAAAATGAAGATAGGAACAGATATTTGTCCTTGTTGTGGACAAACTTGATTTGACAGTATGCCTTTTGTTAAGCAAAGCCTCAAAATAATAATTTTTAATAATAGTTTTAATAAATCATTTATTTATTTTTTTAAGCCTGTGGTTTGCGAACTTGTACATGATGTTTAAGCGCTTGTGAACTTTCATTCCCCTTTTCCGCATTCAGATTGCTTGTTGTGGAGGGTAACTGGACAGCAATGTATAAGAAGATTAATATTTTTTGTCTTAATAATCTAATGTTTTTGCCAGTGAAGAGAATAAATAGACTTTAAATAGTAAAAAGACAAATATACAGATAAATAATGAAGCATGAAGCGGTGCACCCATCAGCACTGCATCTATGCAGTTTTTCCTTGGCAGAAGGCACGTGCATATATATTGAATGCTTTCTTTTTTCTGATGTGTGACACGACACATGACTTAGGGTTAATGCATTTACCTGTTATAATCATAAAAATGCTATGGTGTCAGTTCTGTGATTGTGCTTTTGAATCACTGTTACCAGCACATTTTCACAAAAGGCATTTTGATACTTCTCTTGATACTTCCTTAAAAAAGTTTTAAAACTCCCATTTCTTTTTTCAACTAATGCAGTAAAAATGACAAAAGTATATATTTTAAATCATTTACTACAAGATAATACTTTAAAAAAAAAAAAAAGTACAATAGGAAATTGATGATTACAGTATTATCATTGTGCCCAAAATAGTTTAATACTGTAAAATAATTAACAGGATATTACTATATTACAATAGGACACTGCATTTGGTTATAAGTGCGCTATACTCTAAACGTACACCTAGTAATACAGTACACTCTAATTCTATAAAATACGAGTAAGAATAATAGTAAGCAAATAAAATAATAATGATAATAATAATAATAATAATAATAATTCAGAACTGTAAATCTACAGTAAAAAATAAGTCTTACAATGCACCCAGACAGCACTTTCAATTTTGCTCGGGTAGGCTGTGTCAGTCCTGCAATATCACACTGACACGGTGAAGTGCACTGGCCTGCACTTTTTTTCTGTGTGTGTGTATGTGTGAGAGAGAGAGAGAGAAATGCAGACTCTTCACTATACACTGTCTGGCCTATAAAACTTCCAAAGCAAATTGGGCTCCAATGGAAATGAACCGTTTGTTTTTTGTTACTCTCTTGGCAGAGGCTTTAAAATACATCCTCTACTCCACATTTATATATATAACAATTTATCAGGACTCTAAGGTGTATGAAACCAAACCAGCACCAGTAAGCCTATCTATTAAAGCTAAATGGTTTTCCACAGACCTGTGTAAATAATGATGATTGAGCATAGAGTTGCGCCAAACTCCTCAGTTCTGTAAGCCAGCAGCCTTTGATTTGAACACTGCTCTTAACTGCAAACCATTTACATACTGATGTTACTTGAACTGCAAGTAATATAAAAGGTTTTTCTAACATTTTCCTATTTACAAAATGTTCCTCATGAATGCTTGTGAATTGTGGTTCGAGTCCTGCCTTCAGGTCTGTGTGCATGGAGCTTGCATGTTCTTCTAATGCTCAGTGGATTTCCGTTGTTTGCTAGTTTCCTCCTTCGGTCCAAAAACATGCAAATTAGGCTATTTAGAGTTTAGAGTGAATGAGTATGGGAGTGTGCATGTGCATGTGCTTGTGCCCTGCAATTGACTGGCACCCTGTCTGGGGTGTACCGTGCCTTGTGCCCTAAGTCGCTTGGCATAGGCTCCAGGCCCCTGTGACTGTATGCAGGATAAGCAGCATAGAGAATGAACGAGAGCAAGTGTTAGTGAATTATTCCCAGTGTGCAAAAATATCTCATGGTTAATGAATAAATAAGTACTTTATGCTTCTCTACATTGTTATTAGCTTATTATCACTAAATGAGACTGAGTCAATGGTGTGTGTGTGTGTGTGTGTGTGTGTGTGTGTGTGTGTGTTTGGGGTCCTCCCTTATCATCCTCTCTTTCTCTTTCGGTCTCTTCCCCTCTGATTTTTCAAATAAGGTGCCACAGTGAAAACCTGGCTTATTATTAAAAGATGATATTATTAAAAAAACAGAAACAATAGATGGAATAAAGGTGAAAATATTATGAAATGAAACAAACAAAAAAAAATGGTGGAGAAAAAACAGTGCAGTACATTGTACGCTTCATCCACTGGTCCAAGTGGCAAAATGAAGACACTGATGGCAATCACTACAACTGACAGCCCATAATTGGAAACAGTGCACAATGAAGTGGAGAAGAAGAAAAAAAAAACATTAGAGACAGACAGTAAACCATAAGAGATGGGATAATTTCTGTTCTATGTGGTTAAAATGTATGTAGTGACAAAAATGACCATCATCAAGATAATAACAGTGAAACCATCCAGATGTTCAGTTGCATACAATCATTACAGCCAATTAGATTCTCCTAATATGTTTGATGGACAAAACTAGGAGAAAGTGATGTAGACAGCAGCGAAAGAAAAGAACAAGTGCGAGCTTGTCATCCGCACAATGTTACTTTAAATATTACGGACATGGTGGTTTGTATGTGCATGTGCAAACTTGATCAAACCCCCAAATGTCCTATCTGATTTACTAACAGAGTCTCCTGGGAACTGTATCTTTCAAATAAGCCAAACAACACGTTTTGCTTCTGCCTTTATGAAAATGCAATCGGCGATGTTTCTGCCCAACATGTGAAAACTACATGTCTATGCAAATAGATTCATTTAGCTCCTGCAGTGTGTACTGAAAACTGAAATTAACTCTGGGAATGGCAATTGCTTGCACCAATTAATAGAGCTGAGAGAATGGTAGTAAATTATTAAAGCCCACTTTTTGCTATTTAAAGAGGGAACAAAAGTTGTCTCAGAAGAGAATAATAACACACATAATAATGCAAAATAAAGTGTTTGTTTTTGCTGCTCTGTTAACAATGGCTTTAAAATTCATCATCTATTCCACATTTACAAGTCAATTCATCCGGACACTAAGGTTCAATAAACTGTACTACTCAGTAGAACTGTACTACTCCTACTACTACTCCTCCAACTCCTCCAACTACGACTACTACTTCTACTACTACTACTACTACTAATAATAATAATATTATCCAAGGAATAATAATACTCAGGGCACAAGGCAGGGTTCACCCTGAATAATGTTCCAACCCATGAGCACACACTTACACACAATCACACTTTAAGTTTATTTGGGAAGAGCAACCAGGCTACATCACCTTTAAGGCGTTTTCACACTAGAGGACCAAGATCGTTTCTGCGAACACTTGGCCATGACATCTGAAAACACGATAGATTATTCCAATCACATCCTCTGACCTGTTCAGCCAATGCTGATAAAGTAGGAAGTCACGCAAGAACGCTGCTCTCTACATTTAAAAAATATATATATAATAATGTTAGAAGTTGACTTCCTCCCGGATGTTTGAACCCTAACCCTAACCCCAGTACATAATACCTGGCAAAGAAAAGTTATACAGCCTAATATTTCATTGGACCACTTTAGGGTGGCAACATTTATTTCCATCCAGACTTGTGTCCATCACTCTAAAATATGGGACATTTGGACCACATTACCGTTTCTCCCATTGATCCAAGGTCAAATCTATATGCTCTCTATCCAACTGAAGGCTTTTTCTTCTGATTAGCTTTTCAAACATGTTTTATTTTTATTGGTTATTCGCAAACCTGTGAGTTGTCATTAAGCAAGTGGAAATGCTCTTGAATACTACTGAATTTAGGTGTGTTTTCTACTGTCTTTTTATTTTTTTTGTACACAACTTAAAGTGTTTGTGTTTAAGTGTTTAAGTAATCTCTAATCACAGTCATTCATGTTCACATTTTTTTAGTTCTCAGCCCACTTCCAGTTAGAGTGGAACCTTGGATTACGAACATAATTTGTTCCAGAAGTGAACTCGTATTTCAAAACACTCGTAAATCAAAGCGAATTTTCCCATAAGGAATAATAGAAACTCAATTTGAGTTTCACACACACACACACACACATTAATGGAAAAATTAGCAAGGAAAATCACTAAATAACTCGCTAACAAGCACACGCTAGGAATCACTGCTGTAAAGTAAAAATAAAAAACAAATGAACCTGCACTTTTCCTTTAAAAAGAATCGTGACAGAGCAGTGTTTCTGTGTAGAGCAGAGAGAGAGTGTGTGTATGTGTAAAGACATGAGGAGGAGGGGGGGTGCGAAGGCGAAAGGAGGAGGGTGTGTGTGAAGGGGCATGGTGTCAAATTACGTGCGCGCACACATAACAGCAGGCTGACCCAGGATGAGAAAGAAAATTGATCTTTAACCTTTCTAATGAGACTTTCTTCTGCTATACATGCGCGCACACACGTGTGTCATAATAAACAGTACACGCGCGCTGTACGTACACGCATACAAAATCAAAATAAAATATGTTTCCACAGCGCAAGAGAGAGAAAAACAGTTAGCTCAGCTTGTTTTTTTTGCTGGATGCAGGCCAATAATCTGACATTTCTTAAACACATTAACAACTTTTCCAAGATCACAAGAGATTTCTTGAGAAATGAGAAGCTACCAGTGATGGGAAGTTTGGATCATTTTAGTGACTCGGTCCTTTGAATCTCGCTCATCAAAATGAACGAATCTTTTTTGAGTCATTTAGTTCATTTCGTTCTTTTAATCAGAAATAAGATAAAATGTTACAAAAATAAAATCTTTTGAATCTGCGTCTATGGGAGTCACGCGACAAAAGAACGAATGATTCGGAACAAAAGACTCAAAGGTAACTACTCATTTCAGTTTCCTGTTCATAACCTACGGATGCTTTGCGATGCTTTGCGCGCCCAGTAGAAAATGAACAAATCACTCTATGAGACTCTTCGTTCTTATGGGTCATGTTAAAGAAATGTTGCCAGCTGAAACATATTAATCATTGCAGTAATTATTAACTAAAGGCCCATATGTATTTTCCTATTTAAATTCAAACAGGGAGGTTAATATCCGTTTTTATTTTATATTCAATGTTCTCCAACACCTTTGCACGTCATATTACACTGTCATCTCAACGACTGTTGATAGTACATTATACATAACTGTTACCCACATATGAAAAACTGTGAGTTTCGACTTTTACTGTACAGTATAGGAGCCATAAAATATTACGTTTTCCATGACATGTGGCCTCTCCAAAAACAGACAAAAATCTTTTTTTGGTCTTATTTACAAAGTAAAATGCTTTTGCATGCATGCATCTTTTTTCTCTTTCTTATTTTTGTCCATGGGATCCCAGTCACAATGCACAAATCTAGCCTCAACCTTGTTATCTTATCTCAGCGCCTGATAATCAAATTGACTCGCCAAATATTAAAAAAAAAAAAAACAGATTAGCAAACTAAAATGGATCTTTTGTTGAATGTGACAGTTTCAGGATACTCTTCTATATAAGCAGCTGGTTTCAGTTACCAAGCTGGGAGGAAATGTTTCAGCTTTTAAGGATAAATGCCTCAATCTAACACAACATCATAAATAAAAGCAGGAAGGCAAAGACTGACTGCAGTGGTGTTAACCTCAGTCTCTGCCTACAGGTAAGGCATTCATTGCAGTGAGCAAAATCTCTAACGTATTGATCTGCACACATACTCTGGGTACAGATCTACTTTCACCACTGCCATACTGCTTCAGGCATTACAAAAAAAAAGTTACAATTATTAATCACGTTATTTAGGTTTTTTATTTTAAACATTAAACAATAAAACATTATTATGTTTTGTATTTTTAAATTAGATTTTTGGTTTTATATATAAGCCAGTGTTATACTTGTTTTATAGTGTTTTGTGATTGTGTTTGAAGTGGTCAATATTTTATGCATCAAGCAATTGTCAAACACACTGTTTTGTGGAGCGCGTGTGATAGCAATAGTGTGTTAGAGAACATGCAGAACAGGTGTTCAAGATCTGTTTTGTAGCTGCAATCATTTTACTAACATTATCATAGGGCAAAGCTTCATTTCAAGGGTTTCACTGTTCATTCATTCATTCATCTTCTATACCGCTTTATCCTTGTATTCAGGGTCGCAGGGGACCTGGAGCCTATCCCAGGAAGCTTAGGGCACAAGGCAGGGTACACCCTGGACTGGGTGCCAATCCATCGCAGGGCAGGGTTTCACTGTTGTGCTACATGAAATATCTAGCACATGCTGTGTAAAAGTTTCATTTTAGCTATGTTTTGTTTCATTTCAGCTGCGTTTTCTGGCGGCATGTGACTTAATGGTTATCACTGTTGCCTTGCACTGCCAGGTCCTGGGTTCGATTCCTGCGTTGGGTCTATGTGCATGGAGTTTGCATGTTCTCCCTGTGCATGGTGGGTTTCCTCTGGGTTCTCCAGTTTCCTCCACACTCCAAAAATTAGGCTAATTGGCATTTCCAAATCGCTTGTAAATGGTCCTCTGGAGGAGGAAATGGCAACCCACTCCAGTACCCTTGCCAAGAAAACCCCTAGGAAGGCCTGGCATGCTATAGTCCATGAGGTCACGAAGAGTTGGGAACAACTAAACAAATAAAAGTTTCGTGGAGACTCTTTCCAAAAAACGGTTATAGCAACGTAAATACAGTTTTCACTTATGTCCACTAGTCCTAATTTAGTTATATGTTTGCCATCAATTAATAGTGGGTACTTAAGAGGACCATAAAGAACCAAATCAGAAGTAAGTGGTCAGCAGTGCTCAGAAGCGCTTAAAAGATTTGCAAGTGCAGAAGCAAAAAGAAGAACAAGAGGGCGAGGTTCTTTGGAAACTAATTGAAGTAGTGCATTTTACAGGAGGACAAGATGAGTGGAAAAGGGAAGAAAACAGCTATGCAAGCTTTGCACAGACCACTGACACTGAGCAAGGTCATGACAGTAGTCGAAAGAAAAAAAAATGGTACCGTAAATGTTTAGTGCCTGCAGGTGCTGAAACTTCAATGAGAGGTCATTCTAAAATGATGTGATAGACACATGGATGCCAGGCTTTTGGGAAAAACATCCTCATAGTGTTTCTTAAATGACAAAGCAATACGAGGAAAAGCTTGAAAAAAGGAGATTAGAAAGAATATTAATCATATTTACACCTCCGAGGCTGACAGGGAGATGTTCCGGCCACTGCTCCACAGCCAGATGTTCTGGGATTAATAGCGTGAATAACACTGATGAGGTGTAACTCTCAGAAAAAGATACTGAAGTTGGTCTGCTGGCGCTGTGAGAGATGCAACAGGTGGTATTCCAGCACCCATGCATCAGTGTTGAGTAAAGTAATAGGTTTATATATTTGTTGGTGATTTGTAGACCTGTCAGCTGTGTTGCTGTGGCTGAATTCAGGTAAACAGGGGGAAAAAAGGGGTTTTCAACAAAATTGTATTTGTAATGCTAAACTTTACTTATAGGGATGTGCAAATGCGAAACCTATTTCACCTAAGAAAGATTTTGAAAATTTCACCATGTGAGGGATTTTATCATTGCTTTCAAGTTTCTACTTGGATAGTCAGTGTTCGTAATAATACTAATACACATAGAACTTTCAGAACATATCTAATGCTATCGAAGTGAGTGTATTCTCAAAAAGAACTGTAGAAGTGTGACTCTCAACCCTTCTAAAAATGTACAGTATTTGCAAACTGACACGCACAAACATTCTCCAAGAAAACACATGTCTTACTATAGTGAATACACACACTTGTAGACATAAAGAGTATCTGTGAGGCCCTGCAGGGAACTAGGTCAGCTCAGACAACATGCAGGTTCAAGAGTGACAGCCAGAGAGAGAGAGAGAGAGAGACAGAGAGAGCTTTATTGGCATGATAAAAATGGACATTCATATTGCCAAAGCTTAGAATCAAGACACAAAATAACAACAGAAATAAACTCTATACTCAAGTGAA
>JAQMYL010000015.1:14875901-14887500 GCA_030014365.1 Clarias pachynema | reverse complement strand
TAGGTGGTTTGATTGTCACTCTTTCTGTTCTAGCTCCCGTCACCGGCCATGCTTATAACTGATTCTGAATACAAGTTCCGGCATGACGAAGTACTTCTGTACTGTTGTCTGTGTAGATTTTATCGCTCTTATATCAGTCAAGCATATGATTTTAGGGCTTTTGACTAAGCGTACATGGTTTTAGAATTTAACCACAGCTTTCCCTTCAGCTAAAGGAATACTATAAAGCAGGGTATGATAAAGAGATAATGATGTGGATTTGGTTCCATGGAGATGCACAATGATAATCAGTGCAAGCAGGAATCACAAGCATGAAGCCTGATCTATCATACTGTATTTATTCATTTTCCCCCATAATTTACATCTCATTGTCATATTTACAACTGTCCGATATTTATATTTATAGCTCATTATTCCACAATACTGCTCATGTTTCTTACATTCATTCATTTATTCATTCATTCATTATTTACCAGATGTACACCGACAAATAGATTTGTATGCCTATGCGTGTATTTTATCCTCCTCTCTGGTCAAGGTCCAGAGCTTGTATTACATTCGCTTCCATATTATGTTAAACATTGTTCGTGTTTCAATTTAACAACGTGACAAGCGGCTTGCACATGTCCTTGTGTGATCCTTCCCTCGTTCTCTCCCACTCTCTTTCCTAACTTGTTGCTCCGCATCACCATGAGCTCAGTGGCTTCCTGTTTTCCTGCAGTTCATAACTGTCTCTTAGGACCAAATCAGGAACCTGAATAATGCTCCTGATTCTTTCCCTCTCGCACACACAAACCCCCCCTGGCCTGAAAGAATAGTGTGGATAGCTCTGGAGGGTTATGTTGACGTCTGAGATGCACGCACGGCTATGATGGTCAAGGTTTTGTTTTTTTTCCATGTTTCTAAAGATTACCATGCCCATTAAAACACACCCATGCACATTCTTTTTTTTCTTTTTTTTTGCAGAACTCTATGATCTCATTCTTGCAGCACCTTTCACAAACTTTTACAGCAACTAACTAGTATGGATAAGATATAACATATGGATAGGATAATTAATGTATGTTGCCTCTTAACAAGCAACTTTTATTTATTTATTTATTTATTTGCTAGCACAATTCACTTAACCAGGGCTGCACTATAATGAATTGCAGGTACTCTCTTATGACTTTAAATTTAAATTACATTACTACTGTATTACTTGCTGCATAGTGTTTATCACTGCCACCTTGCACTTCCAGGGTTGGAGGTTCAAATCTCATGTCTCGTCTGTGTGCACAGAGTTTTTATGTCTTCATGCACTCATGCTCAGTGGGTTTCCTCCATGTGCTCCAGGTTGTATCCCGCGGCAATGCTCCTTGCCCAGACAGCAACAATCGACAGTAGGAAGTCAGAGGCCATTGTGGTAAACCATTGATTGCGATGACAGTTTGAATGTGTGAATGAGTTTTATTTGCATTTTTGTGTAAATACAATATTACACTTTTGTTACATTTATTTTTGAATCCTATTACACTGAAAAAATATAATGTATAAAGGAGTAACTGCAATTTTGAATAAAGCAATTTAAAATTTTAATTCAATATCCTCTTGAAAGCTGATACTTCATACTTCAGCAGCAATGTCTGAGAGAGTGGAAACAGATGAGTGTCCTTGGCCCAATTCATCAGGTAGCTTGAAATGTAAATGCTACAATGGAAACAGCATGATAACACGATGCATGATGATCGCCTAGTCACAATTCAATTCCAAACTGCACAAAAAATGCAAAGATATACCATCCGCCTTGTGGCTTGGTGGCTTTGTGGTTAGCACTGTTGCTTTACCCCTCCAGGTCCATGGTTTGATTTCTGCGTTGGATATGTGTGCATGGAGTTTGCATGTTCTGCCTGAGCTTGGTGGGTTTCCTCTCTGTACTCCGGTTTCCTCCCACAGTACAAAGACTTCCAGATTACGCTAACTGGCAGTCCCAAATTTCCCGTAGTGTGTGAATGTGCGTGTGAATGTTAACCGGAGGTCCTACAATCGTCGCACAAGATGGGAATAAATACAATGGTCCCCATTGGGCTCCATGGTCCCTAGTTGGACTACAGAGGTTCTTAGATGGATGGCTGGAAACCATCTTCTAATGTTTTACTGTTTAATTGTATATACAGTAGTATTATATAATTGTATATCACAGTATTAAACTATAAGTTGATAAGTAGTGATTGCTTGTTATGTTAAATATCTAATATACTGTACATATACTGCTGTATTTGATAGATAGATAGATAGCTGTCTATATATATATAATTTTTTAATATTATAAATTATTATGTATCACGCTTTTTCCCCTTGAGAGGAAAAGTGCATTCCTTACATACAGAGCCAGACATAATCAATGTTTTTTTTCCATCGGTTATGTCAAGTATGCACGTATCAAAAAGTTATTTGTAAAGTAATTACTCAAGAAGGTCATGACCAGATTTATTTATTCCTGAGTTTTTTTATTTGCATTTTTTTTATCTCATCACTGCATTTTGTACTCTTTCCCACACAGCTAATAACACAGATTCAAACTGTGCCACAAATGTTTTAGATAAACATTAATAACATATTAACAACACATTATGTCAGTGTAATTAAATGAAAAAATCAATAAAGGTTACTAGAAAAAAATTAAATAACAGAGAAAAAAAAATCTGTCAAGTCAAGTCAAGTGGTAGAGTCAGAAATCTCCAGTGTGCTCACTATCTTACTGTCCTGTAGTAGAAAAACACCACTATAAGTACTCATTAAAATGGAAATAAAGGGGGGAAAAAGTTTGTTAACAAACCTTTAACAACTTGATGATTCTGGGAAATAACTTCTTAAGGGAACACAAAAAAAAAACATAAAAAGAAAAACAGGGCGAGATAGAGCGGTGGAGAAGATTTATCAGTCTACACCGCTTTACAGGAGATTAAACTCAGGCCAAACAATTAAGAGCATGCTGGATCTGTTAGCTCCGTAATCACAGACAACTGTGCACTAAAGATTGCTGCATCATAAAGATGTTTGAAATTACCAAGCTGCAAAATCATTGGAATATGGAATATGAGCCAATAAAATACGAAACACATGTTAAGCTTTAACAAATGGGATCAGTAGAGGAGGAGAAAATAATGCATTATACAATGGTATGAATTAAGCAGAATTGCTTGTTAGAATTTTAGACCTAGAGGTTATTATATTAGATGTCTAGTTTGAATACTTTTAATAGAACTTACCAAACATTTTCATTTATTTTAATGAATGGGCGAAGCATGTGGTTTCAGATCAAAAATAAAAATAATTGGTATTTTCCATAGCATTGTTGACAACCAGCGCCAGATTCCCCAGTTCAGTCCTGAGGTCAGTGTAAGGTTTTGCAGTTTTTCCATGTGCTGATCCCTTGGTTTCCTCCAGCCTCTCTACTTTACTCCCACCTCCAAAAGACATGCTGGTACATGGGTTGGCTATGTTACATTGCCTCTAGATGTGAATGAGTGTATAAGCGTATATGTGTGTATGTGTGTGTGCATGGTGCCCTAAAAATGACTGGCATCCCATTCAGGGTGAATTTCTACCTCAAGGCAAGAGATTTTCCATTCTTATATCCCGACATGAATGAGATCACAGGAGAACAAAATTAATGTGGGTGCAAATATATGTGCTACTAGAATGATGACAGTAGCTAATATTACATGGACATTATTTCCTCAAAAAAATCATTCCAACTTAACTGCGCACACAGATGCTGATCTGATAAGATATGTGTTTACATGCTTGAAGCATTTAATCAGAATGTAACTTTTTTGACATGCAGCAACAAAAAAAGTGGTTCTGACCTCTGCAAAGCATTTTATCTCTTGGAAATATAACAGAATGAGTAGAAGAAGTACTTTCTCTCCAACTTTGAAGATAAGTTAGGCTTTCCGTCTTTTCCAATAAATCCCGCCTTCTGCGTTATGATTGGTCTCTTCTATGATAGCTTAAATGCCTTACTACTTATAAAATTGGCCAGTCAATGCCTCTTCCTAAGCCAGAGAACCAGTGGATGAAATTAAACACAGGTGGGAGAGAGTTTTTTTTTTTTTTTATGTTTTCCCCACATGGGGCAAACATGTTCACAATGACTATATTTATTCTGACAAAAATGAAAGTGCTTAAATGATTAATATTTACCATGTGAATGGAATATTACAGATTTTCACCACCGCTCACATTCCAGTTGAAAGTACAGAGTCAGGCTGTTCTGACTGCGGTGTTTAGATAATGCATTTTTATCGGTTATTCCTATTATTAGTGTAATATTAGAGTCCGGGTACTTTTTAAAAAATATGAATTCTGAATTTAAGATGAAAAGCTAAATCTTAGAAGAGATATAAATAGCTTGCTATGAAAACAATCAGCAATTCAATTTTTAAAGTGTGAAACAGTGTAATTATTGTGTGTGAAAAAGGAAGCAACTGGAAAAACAAGAGGATAGGAAGTGTGTGTAATCACAGTTACACAGATGCTCATGCACGCAAACAATCTTGCAGGTGGAGATTTAATCAGACCCAAGTCCGTCCTCAATACTGTCCTTAAAAGGGCCGTGAGTATACACTATGATGTCGGGTAAAACGCTGAAATTTCCCTCCCTTGTAAGTTCCTTTAATAATGGACTTTCCCATGTGAGTAAAAGTAAATGATACAAAGCTTCCAACAATCCACCTAATGCTCCTCACGAGCAGCCATGTCACATGGTCTTTTTTTTTGTTGCATGCGATCAACAGCTTTATCTATTCAAATAGCGCTTCCTTATTTACTGTATGACTACATATTTAATAGTGCACAATAATAATAAGACATGTAAGAACTGCTTAGGAAAAATGCTTGTTTTGATGCCGCTTCATCAAAATGATTTATATGGTGTTTTGGAACTTAGTACAAATCATAATAATTATTTCTTCTTGAATAGAATTAGCACAATTAATACATCAGAAGATCATATAAATTTACTGTATAAGGAAGATACAGTAAGTGTGCCTCTGGGGCTTAGAGAAGGGTGCTCAAGTAACGACAAATATAAATCATGGTCAGTAATAAATCTGACTTTAATTTATAGTTTAATAAAAAAAAATATTTATATGGAACTTTTAACTACATATGGTCACAAAAAGCAACTCAGACTTAGAAATGAACTGTTTTGTTAAATCTTTGTCCAAGTGGGGCCATCCACACTTACAGTATCTTTAGGGTACTCATGTGGAATGGTCCCTGGAAGCAGCAAATGATTCACATGTGCAGGAAGCTCCAAGCTAAAGCACTACAATAGATCAATCAGGTCCTGACGGAAGAGGGACAGGATCGTACACTGACTTTCTATCAGGAGCAGGAGTACATGTACATATAACCTGAAAGAAAGAGCGACAGAAAAGAGTGAGTAAGTGTGGACAGATTATTTAGTATGTTTTTGTCCTATAGTTGTCTAAAGAGTGAACACAGTCATCAGAGTACAAGCAGTCAAGTTGAGCTTTGACAGTAGAAAAGAAAGGCAGGGTGAGACAGTTACACAGGTATGAGAGCATGCTGGGAAATGAAGCATGCTGCCACTCCACTGTCAACAAACCTGATTGAAAGAATGAAAGTGGGGAGAGACAGCATATACTGAGTCTACACCATAACATAAAGCCTCAAAAAGTCTCAGTGGGCCTTGGATTATCAGGATGAATAGGAAATCTCCTTCAATTACTTATTTTTCCAATGAAATGTAAAAAGTCTGCAAATGCCTGTAGAAATTCAGAATATGACATGTTGGCCTGTTTATACTAATGCGAGTGTAAATGACTGAGTAGGCTGTTTTGTGGCCATGATTGTTATGTACTTCAAATGAGACAAAGGACATGAAATCCCTGAACATTGTTAATGACACAGTTACACGCTTTAGTTCATGTGACTTCTAATCAAGCACACCTGTTTGTAATCACACTCACCATTTATATAGCCTGTTTTTTCATTCAGTTTTCGCAAAGTTTTGTTCTTGGATTTACACTAGTGGTGACACCAAACTTTTGGTCTCTCATCTCCTATTCTGGTTTTGATTCAGTTTTGTTTATTACTATGATTTCCATCACCCATTTATCACTGTTCGCTGCTCGCCTGACCTGTGTCTGTGTTTTGACTACAGTACATACTTGGCTTTGCTTTAGTGGACTGTTTGCCTGGTTTCCTTTAACCTGACCTTGTATCCAACCCAAACTGCCTCACTAACATTCATATTTAACAGTTCTACCTTCAGCTAATGGCTGAGCTTTTAATAAAATCTTATTTTCTAGTTATTGGATTGCTAAAACAAACTTACTGGGATTTACAACATTTTGTTTAGCTTTGGGAAGAGACTCGGACATGCTGTATGGTGGAACCAGAGTAAACTAAACAAAGACAGCAGATTAGTCAATTTAAACTGTTTGTCTGCTGTCTGGTTAGAGAGGTTTCTAACCTATCTGTATTATACAAAAGTTCATTCTGACCAAGCAATCTAATTGAATGAAAAGTATTCCATGAGTAGTGATATTGAGATGTTTAATTACAGTACATGTTTGACTCCACATAACACATGTTCTAACAATAATCAATTGCACTAACTGTTGGTTGCAAGGGGGGAGATCAGCTGACTCCCAAAACCCACATTCAAAACCAGTCATGTACAGTGGGTATAGAAAACTACCCCCCACTTTAAAATAATCACATTTTGTTGCTTTTCAGCCTTAAATGTTAAACAGATGCAGTTTTTATTTTATCCAGCTGTAGTTACTCAGTGCAACTAAGCAAGCATCCAAGTGAAAGATGTAACAAGAAAAAAAAAAATCATATTTTTAATAAAAAATAAACAGAATCACAGTTTGAGTTGTAAAAGGACCACCCCTTCCTAAAGATGACTTGTAAACTCAATCAGGTGAAGGAAATCATCTTCTCAATGGCACACAAAGCCATTTGACTTTCATTATGGTCATTTTGATTAAATTAGCATGAAAAGCTGGAGCTTTATCACTGCCTAGAAGAACAGTGAAATCTATTACTAAGAACTGTCTATTACTAAGTCTATTACTATACAGACCATCCCTGGGTCAGGACATCGAATATTAAAAACAACGTCAAACTGGATGAAAGAGCCAGGAGGAAGTTTGGGGTTCCCTGCTGGAACTGCTACTCCTGCGACCCGATTTTGGATAAGCAGTTGAAGATGGATGGATGGATGTTGGTGTTATATCTTTGGTTGTTAATAGTAGCACTGAGTAAATATAGCTGGATAAAACAAAATCAGCAACAAAATGTGATTATTTTAAAGGGGGTGTGATTCATTTCTATACCCACTGTAAGCACTTTCAGCAAGAAAACACATCTAATAGCATTATTGTTTATCTTATACAACACCCTAGTGCACCTGCTTTCCATTTAACGCTAATCGGGATTCAACCTTGAAAGTTAGCTTATGTTTTAAAGTGGAATAGGTATAGATATAAAGGAGATCTCGTAAGTTTGTCAGGGCTGTCTACCACCTAAATGGTTTATTCTCCTCTCCTCTTGGCTACATCTACATACAGTTAGATACACTAACTGTCAGTCGCTAACTGTCGGTCACCAGCTCTGCTAGTCACAGTTATATAGTTTTGTCAGTCATGCAAGGATATGTGTTGGTGGAGAAATTTAACTGATTAAATAAACAAACAAATCATAATCTGTTGATAATAAAGGGTGTTTGTGAAACCATTGTATAAAAGCAACATCACACTTGTGATTGTGCTGTTGTGCTTAGTATCAGCATGGCTGTGATATCTTCAGCACTCGGGTGTGCCCCTTGTGACCACAACCACATTTTTACAAGCACATTTTTTATGTTTACTTATGTTACACGTGGTACACAATTATGATGTTGGTCAGCATGCTAAGCTTTAATGTGACAATAAGTATGCTTTGATTATTTGACATTTATGTAAAAAAATATGCTTCCCAGGCTGCACAAATAAAAATAGCTGTTGTCCAATGAGTCCTTAAAATAATTTGAACAGAAATATGTAGCTTCATGCCTTAGCAAAAATAGAAATATCAGAAATATCCTAGAAATGAACCTCATTTAGCACAAGTTTGTGAAACTGGTAGTTTATGGTCATAAGCCACAAAATGGTTGTTGGCTGAGGTGAAGTTGGTTTGTTGGCCACACACTGTCACCAAATGAACAAATCTTCCCATGTTGCTCAAAGGCTAGAGAACAGAAAACAAGGGGTGACTAGGGGAAAAAGAGTAATAGGAAATGTTTGGCTTTCCATCAGAAACACGAAAACGTTTTGATCTGCCAGACTGAGTGTGGCTAGTGGACTTGAGAGCAACTCTCGCCCCCTCACCCACATTCTCATTTTCATTTTTTGGGAGGAACTTTTCAACAAGTGTTTTTTTTTTCACCTTTCAAATGCCAAAAAGTGGGATACACTGATAAACAACATGTGCCGGGGAAAAAGAACAAAGTGAAGGAGGACTCGAAGAGGGGACTTTGATGAACGATGCAACTTCAGCGAGTGAAAGTGTTCAGATTGCAGAGACTCTGAAAGAGGCAGCAAGATGAAGTGTAATACAGAGTTTCTCATCGAATGTAGCCTTTTATTCCTTTCTTTATGGTTTTTATTCTTTCACTCTTATAGCTTTTTCTCGATTCTTGGGAATATTTTCCCTCTCCTGCATTTTTTTCAACCTCTTCTTTCTCCGTGTCCTTTTCTGTCCATCTTTCCCTTTCCACCCCCTGGTTTTTGGCTCTCCTCCACTTGCCGCACTCTTGCGGCCTCTCCGACTGTTTCTCTCCCAGAGAAAACCACTTAATGCAAACAGAAGATTTTTGTCCTCGGTTTGCAGCATGCAGTCACATCTCTTCGGAAATGGACATTTAACAAAATGGAGATAAATCAATGATTAAACAGTACTGCTCTTACATCCCAGACAGAAATGAAAAAGAAAAAAAAAACCTCACTCATCAAAGGCATAGCGTTGTTTTTTTGTAATTATACGGATGGCCAATAAATGGCAGCACAAGAAAGGAGAAAAAAAAAATCGAAAACACTCACAGAGCCATGGTGGATGTTTCACAATGCCGTCATGGCACCAGTGGGTTAGGAGACTTTGGGTCCTGGGAAAATGATGTGTGTATGTGTTTGTGTGGGTGAGCGTGTGGTTGTCACTGGTCTGGAAGTCTGTCTCTGAGCAAAGTCCAGCAGTGGCCAAGTGTATGAGACGACAAGACAAGAGTATTAATCTCTCTGTCTCGGTGTGTATGTGTGCATATGTGGGTGATTTGTGATTCTCGGTGCCAAGTCCTGGTCACTTATGCACAGCAAGGCACAATTATATGTTGGAGAGAGGAAGAAAAATGGAAATCTGAGAATTGTGCGAAAGGGGAAGAAAATAGCCTTGAAAAAACGACCAACAACAAAAACACCCAAAACAACCCCCCCAAAAAAAGAAGTGAGCATTTATGAGGGTTGGTTCTGTCTGCTGGCTCACTTGCTGATCTTTAGCAAGGCGTCACTCTGGGTCAACAGCCCGGCTCCCAGACGCTGCACTGGCAATTATGGCACTGTCATGGAAACTACATTAAACCAAGGAGAAAACGACCCCTCATGACTTCCAAGATTATTCTCAGGACTCCATTTGAGTTGGACTGCAGTTCAGTCCGCAAATTAGCTTGCTTGGAAACGACGGAATGTGTATAGGGAACGTATAGTAACTTGTGTATCATAAAGGATGGTCTGGTATATTTCGGAATGATACAGTATATACAATTGCCAAATCGTACAAAAAGTCCATTTTACCTTGATCTGCTATCTCCACTCATTTCGAAACGAGATCACGAGTTCAAATTCCCATGGTGCTGCAGCTGTTTGTGATCAGGAGCCAAGGGAGCAAAATTGGTCTCTGGATGAGGGGGACGATTAGAGTCTCTATTGTCATTTATAACAACTAGTGATAAAGCTCTACATTTAAGATGCAGGAAAGTCTTCAGGATGCTTTTGACTCTAATAAAAGCGCAGTCATGTTCTGAGCTCATTCTAATGCCAGGCCTTTACAGTGACCTTTGATCTTAACCCTGTATGACTAAAGAAGGCCTGGCAAATAGGTTCACCATTGCAGAAAGGAGTTTCCTCTCCACACACACACACACACACACACACACACACACACACACACACACACACACACACACACACACACACATATGCACTCACATTCATCCACGTTCCCCTCGCCCTGCCACTTACACAGGAAGGGGAGGTAGAGCTACTTCCTGTTGGAGAGGGGAAGAGTGAGGGTACGGATGGTGGTCACACGTCCTGATAAAGAAAAGAAGGGAAGAAAAATGAAGAAAGAGAATGAGAAAAAATATAAATGACATCATGCATTAAGTTTGCTGGATGGGGTTTTGGGGAGAGTCCACAGTCCAGATTGATGGAAAAGCTGAAGCTGTAGGGTGAGGACACACACACACACACACACACACACACACACACACACACACACACTCAGCTGCAATAACAAAACACTCAAATATGTCAGGATCTGTGACCTAACACACCTAATGTCAAAGGAAAACACACACACACACACACACACACACACACACACACACACACACACACACACACACACACACACTAACAGCACATGGTTTTTGTTCTACTGTTAGTGTCAAACATAAATCCTGCTAGATATTACACACTGCATAGCACAGAACATCTCTTGCAGTACTTCTATGCCGGATTCCATCTTCTTTCGTTCTTCATCAGCTCAGACATGAAAACTAAAGCAGTCCATCTGCGATGGCAAGTGATAAGTGCTACTCATAACATGATAATACGACATAAAAATCCGGAGTTGCTTTGTCAATAAGAATGTGAAACTTCTTTTACGGGGCTTTGGAGCTACAGGCCAACATTCTTGCACATAAAAATCTAGTAATGAAAATTTCAGCTTAGTGAGAAGACAGATGGAGTAAAAGTAATGATTTAATGAAGAAAAAAAAAAAATAAATAAATAAATAAAATATCTGCCTTTGAAACCAGGTAAATTCACTGAACTTCACTGAAGTGTGAAAGGAAAAGGGAAGTTAGAAAGTGAAAAGGTTTTATCGTCAGATTGATTTGAATGAATCTCCAAATGGTTCACTCGTGCATTCATGAAACCACAGCTGGCCAATAAACTTTAAACAATGAAAGAGATGGCAAAGTGACAGAAAATCTACTTGCTGCCACATGCACTGATTTGTCCTCTATTTCAATGAAAAGGCCAAAAAAATGCACGCCGGGAAAAATAAACGAAGATAGGGATACGTCTTTCTAGCAGCCTGCGTCTAAACATTCATCATTTTTAGCTAAGCTTGGAATAGGATTGGGGAAAAAAAATCAATCGACTTAGATAATGTTATTCTCTCCTGGCCAGGGAGTGAACTGTTTGCACAGAAAAAGCACCTCTTCCCTTTAACATCCTTCCCCTGGTGCAAAACACACACACACACACACACACACACACACACACACACACACTGACATTATGGCTCCCCACACGCGCC
>JAQMYL010000015.1:14857995-14870322 GCA_030014365.1 Clarias pachynema | reverse complement strand
TATATATATATATATATATATATATATATATATATATATATATATATACACACAGTGTGCATCAATGGGACTTTTGGGGGTGTGCTGTGGTTGAACGTTAGTGGCAGATCTTTTGGGTGCTGTGGGCTACAGGTTTGGGTCTCTGTGGATTCGACTTACAGTACTAAGACGTATCTGTTTCTTCAATACTTGTAACCTAGTAACCCAGTGTAAGTATCTATCCAATGATGGAAACTTCAAAGCACTTTTTGTAAGTTGCACTAAATAAGAGCGTCTGCCAAATGCCTAAATGTAAATGTTAATTGTCAGGAGCATCCCATGGGTGCTCGACCGGATTGGGATATGCAGAGTGTTTTTTACAGCAGCACCTGTAGTTCCTACAAGCTAATCAGCAAATCATGGTGCAGAAGTGTGAAGCATTAAATTATGCAGCTACAAGTCAAAAGCATTACATAATGTTCAAATCAAATATTAGAATATGTAAAAATGTGATTTTTAGTATCTTTAAGCGTTGCCAGATTAGATGGTTTGAATATTTTAGAAACTGCTGACTTCCTGGAATTTTTAAAAACAACAGTTCTTGTTTACACTGTATTATTTGTTGGAAACAAAAAACCTTGCTAACCACAGTTTTAGAGTAGTTTTAGAGTAGTAATTTGAGTTACTGTAGCCTTCCTGTCAGCTTAAACTAGTCTGCAAATTTTATTCTGACTTAATAAGGTGTTTCTTAGAACTGCCACTCCACTACATAAATGCTTGTGTGTGTGTGTTTTTTTTTTTTTTGCATTATTCTGTGTAAACTCTGGAATTCAACTCAATTCACTTTCACACTCACTCTCACACACTCATCGTCGCGGGGGTGGGGGCCTGGAGCCTATCCCAGTAGACATAGGGCATGAGGTAGGGTACACTGTGAACATGGTGCCAATCCATCACAGGGAACACATCAATTCAATTCAATTCAATTCTGTTTTATTTGTATAATACTTTTAATAATACACATTGTCAAAAAGCAGCTTTGCACAAATAAAAGTTATAGATAAAATGGATAAAATTATGAATATATGGTTTAAACTGCTACAGATACAGGTGCTCCTATTATGTGAGTGTATATACCCTATATGACCAAAGGTTTATAGAAAACGGTCTATCATACTTACACTATATAGACGAAACATTGTATCCGAATACATATACTTCAGTATAGAGTTGGTCCCTGTTTTGCAGCTATAACAACTTCCATTTTCCTTGGAAGGCTGTCCACAAGAGAGTGTATCTGTGGGAATTCGTGCCTATTAATTCTGTAGACCGTTTACTGTATGAGGTCAGGCACTGATGTTGGACAAGAAGGCCTGCCTCGCAATCTCCATTCTAATTCATCCCAAAGGTGCTCGATGGGGTTGAGGTTAGGGCTCAGTCAAGTTCTTCCACACCAAAATCATCAAACCATATCGTTAAACTTCTTGCTTTGTACATTGGGGCATAGTCATGTTGGAATAGAAACGGGCCTTCCTCAAACTGTTACCACAAAGTTGGAGGCATAGCATTGTCCAATACTGTATGTCTTGGTATGCAGAAGCATTTAGATTGTCCATCCCTTGGGATAAGGGGCCAAATTGAAACACCTGAACTCAATAATTACCCGGTTTGGCCAAATGACAACCTGCTGTCACAAACTTTGATTCACAACCGTCTAGGATATCTTTGTATGCTGTAGCATTAACATGTCCCTTCACTGAACTGTAGGGTGCCAAACATGTTGCAGCATGATAATGCCCCTGTGCACAAAGCTACAGTAGCTCCATAAAGACATGGTTGCCAAGATTGGTGTAGAAAAAGCTGAAAGCCCTAACCTCAATCCCACTGAAAACCTTTCGGATGATTTGAAACCCCAGCTATGTTCCAGGTTTCCTCCTCCAACATTAAGGCCTGATTTTACTAATGATCTCGGCACAGTTCCACAGCCACACTGCTCATATTCATGCACATACTGTACATGCCAAGCTGGAATGCAAACTTTTATTAATTAGAATGGTATTGTAGGTATGATAACAAATGATAGGAAGGCAATGAGGTATGTCCAGAATTTAGTTCATTTTCTTGGAGAATTGTCTTAATGAATGTTTTATTCTACCAAAATGAATTAATGGATAGGCTGCATAATTAACAGGCTTATTTATATTTATTATGTAATTTTATTAATTTATTTTGCACCTATCAGTTGCTTTTTTAATAGCTCAATTACTGATTCCAAACTGTCTCTTTTTCTGATAGAAGACATAGTAAATAACATTATAAGTTCTAGAGTTCTTCACCAGTTAACATTTTGCCTGGCACAGAGTGGGTGGATGACTATGTTTAAAATTCGTTTCTCTTAAAATCCTCAAGAAATAGAAACAATACCATCCTTCAGCACATACACATTTAAATACCCATGACCACACACAACCTCGCACACACATGTAGACTTGTAGACGCCCATACACTTACATTTTGGTGAATTTATGTACATAAGGGAAGATGGAGTAATAACCTCTTGTCTGTGATGAATGCAAAACATTCCCATGGATTTAATTCCAAGGGAAAGCTGAACATGTGGCTTGTTAGGGAACTGCGAGTGCTATGCCTGTCTCCATGTGGAAACCACAAATTAGTACTTTAAGTTGAAGTCCCCACACCTATGCAGTTCATCCAGGCCATGTCCAGCCAACATCCCCCCCAACTGAGCATTATATCACCAGCGTGCAGTTTTACGACTACATCCTTAGTGAAATTTAAAACCTATGATCTTACTACATGTCTTGTACTGATTTCTTAATCTGGATTCTTTAAAAAATAAATACAGCTGAATGTTCTTGCTTCTCTAGTTTATAATAGTAATAATAATACTTTTGACTTAAAAAAAAATTAAAGGCTTTAAATAGCTTCTTTTAATACAGTAAGTAATGTGATTAGATTTTCTGGTCAGATTTTTTTTATATAACAGCAAATTTTATATTTGAACCAGACATAAAACATTCAAAGATAGTTATGATTAAGCTTACTACTACAAACAATTTTTTTGTTTTTTTGACAAATCAAGACCCCCACTGTGGGAAAATGCTAAATGATTTACTAGTATTTAACTAGTTTGCCAGCTATTTGGAAAATATTACATACAGTCCATTATAGTAGTGTTGTAGACTAGTGATGGGAAGTTTGAATCAATTTAGTGGCTCGGTTCTTTGAATCTCGTTCATCAAAACAAATAAATCTTTTTTTGAGTCATTTAGTTATTTTGATCAGGAAAAAAAAGTACAATTTTCAATAAACAGACTCAAAACACGTCTACATACACAAATTTTGCCTTTAGTTCCAATTATGAAAATATTACAATGCAGCTAAGGGCATATTATGATAAACAGAATGAGTAGCTCACCTCTCAGATCTTCTGGTCCGAATCGTTCGTTCTTTTGAATCTATTGCACCGCATAGCGTCTATGGGAGTCACGTAACAAAATAACGAGCGATTTGGTAACTACTCATTTCTGTATCCTGTACATAACCTACAAAGGTTTTGCAATGCTTTGCACATGCGCGACCCAGTAGAAAATGAACGAATCACTCTCCGGGACTACTCGTTCTTCTGAGTCACATTAAAGACTCGTTCAAAAAGATCGAATCGTTCATGAACGACCCATCACTATTGTAGACTACCAGCAAGCAATGTCAGTAGATTTGACTTAATCTTCTAATATACAGTAGGAACAAGTTTTAGAGAACAGACATTCTTTCTTTTTAGCGCTCACAATGTGACTCTTTAACATTTGTAATGAATGTAATCCACAATAGTTAGTGTCTGTGACGATTCTCAGTCATCCAGGTGAGGCTATCTTAAAGTTGAGTCATGTCAGCTGGACTTTCTTTCGTTTCTAGTAGAAAGCAGTCTAGTAGACATGACTTAACCTCCAGTCACCATAATTAGTAGAAAAGCATAGCCAATGTAAGATGGGGAAAAAAATTCATTAAGGTAACCGGAGCAAACAGGACAGATGTTTAATGCCTGCAATAGAGTCTTCCTATATGTATGACAGTACTGTAGGTACCGGCATATGCCTATAGGTATTACAGTATTAGACAATGAATTAAGTTTTCTTAGTTATAAATAACATCTTCAAGTTGACTTTAAAGTCCATAATGGGTTAGGCTCAGGTATTTTACATTAATTAAATTTTAAGTATTAACTGTTGTAATGAAGCTTCATCTGAAATCAAATCTATTTATATTTATCCAGGAAATCTGCTTTAATATTAATAATTACAAGGATAAATGAGAGCGCGCACACACACACACACACACACACACACACACACACACACACACACACACACACACGTCTTACTGGCAGGGGAAGGGTGGGATATAACAAGGGGGCATGTACAGTAGTATGCATGGTGACATGTTCCCTTTGTCCTCTTTCTTTTTCTCAGATGATGAAAGTTGGATACATGACAGAAGCCTTCGCCTAGCTGTCTGCTCCATGTTTCCCCTTTATGATAGTGACTTGGCCTGAGACACAGGAAGCTTAGGTTATTCTCTCGAATAAATCTTTTCTCTTCACAGGAGAGTGCAGACCCCAAGGCATTTCACAGTGATAAACGTTGTTAAATGCTGATTAGGAAACTGGCTTGAGGGCTAAGAATAGTTACTAGCTGATGATGCAGTTGTCTAACATGGTCTGCCAATTGCAAATACTGTATATAACAATTGACATGAGTCAGCTTTTACTAGGGCCATTGGAATGTCCAATGATTTCATTTAAAATATTTTTAATAAAGACAGAAAAGATAGTATGAACTCTGTGAGTCTAAGCTAAGCACATCTTTGTGCATTTACAATTGCATGCTTTGGTGATAAAACATAAACCATATTTTAAGGTTGATTACAGTGATGATATTATTATTATTATTATTATTATTATTATACTAATTATTAAATTAGAGTAATTGGCATTCCCAAATTGGCCGTAGTATGTGAATGTTGACTGGAGGTCCTATGGGAATAAATCCAATGGTAATCATGGACATTATGGTCCCTAGGTGGACTACAGAGGTTCCTAGATGGATGGATGAATGGATGGATGGATCATCATTTGATAAGATGCTAATTGTTTTAACATGAAGAAATTAAAGATGGCTCAAGATTTTTGCACAGAACTATACATGCAGTACATGCATTAAAATCTTGAGTGACAGGGCTAGTAATATGTAAACCCCTTATAAACAGTATATGGAAATGTGTGTATACCGTATATATATATATATATATACACACAACTATAAAAACTGTTATACCATAGTTAATTTCCCCCTTTTTTTTTCCGGCAGAGGCTGGGAGGATACCGGTCATTCCCCCATAAGTGACATCTACCAACCAGAGAAGGGAAAGGTGCTTCCTCCGATGTACTGTATGCTGCTGACTGCACCTTTTCTGATCTAAAGTGTTCGCTCATCTGAGCAATACGACGACAGCTAGTTCACAGATATGCCACTGGTGACGGAGGATTGTAAACAGTGAAAAAGCTGGCTGTGAGGGACATGTGTGTATATACTGTATATAACAGCAGCAGGTGATTGCTGGATCACACTGATTGATGATATGATCGTAGTGATGGTGGTAAATCACAGGTTTATCACTAGAGTACCTTTAGCATATAATCAGACTCAGAAACACTTGCTAAAACAGACAGCACATTAGAGAACTCAAAACACTTCTGCGACCAGGATCTCACACTTTTACACAGAGTAGAACCAGGCTCAGGATATTTTGCTGTTGCATAGATTTTAGATCTTTTGTCAGGAATTGTGCTACTTGCGAGAACTCACAGACCCTCCATGATTGGGGAGTGTCACTATGGTTGATGTGGGAGAGCAGGAATGCCACCCTTCCCTCCTGAGAGGACATGACCAATCTGCTCTTTACGCTAGAAGCTACTGATGGCTGTAGCATTCCCCCAGGAATCAAAATTGTGACCTCTGAATGATGGTGGCAAAATCCTGGTCCACCCGGGAGCAAATTTTCCAATTGTAAAGCCCATCTGCGATACATATGACATTAATGACTTACTGTAATGAGATTTGTTCACCTTAGTCAACAGGTTCCCAGGCTAAGGCTAACCCTGTTCTAAAACCCATTTCATCCACTTCAACTTAGAGACCGCTTTTAATCAGCTGATTAATTGATGTGGGTTTGTTAGAGCAGAGAAAACACTAACATAACAGTGTGGTTTCCAGGGCCAGGATTGAGAACATGTGTCTTAGTGACTTAGTGTCCAATGTGTTCTGTTAACCATGTGACCATGTGTGTGTGTTTGTGTGTATGCGAGTGTGAGTGTGTGTATGAGAGTGTGAGTGTATAAGAGTGTGTGTGAGTGTATGAGTGTGTGCTTGAGTTTGAGAGATCGGGAGAGAGAGAGAGAGAGAGAGAGAGAGAGATTGAGAGAATGAGATTCATGCTGCTTATTCAGCAAGTGTGCATAATGTGTGTGAGAGAGTACGTATGCACGTGGGTGTGTGTTTGTGTGTGAGCGAAATCTTTAGCACTGCTTTCTTAGTGGACCCGAAATCTCTACCAAAGCCAAACCAGCCAGCTATTACTCAGCAGGATTCTGTCTCCGTCAGTGTGCGCACACATGCCCACTCTTATATTTAAAGTCTAATTGAGTGTGTATGTGTGTTAACATGAGTCTATATTTAAAGCCTAATTCTGTGTGTGTGTTAAATACTCTATATTTAAAGCCTAATTGTTGTTGTGGAGACTCTGTTTACCTTCTCTGGAGCCATGTGGCTTGTCAGTCAGGGAATACACACACACACACACACACACTTTAAGATACCACTCTATTATCCAAATATGCTCTCACAAGCGTATTGCTCAAGTGTGCTATATGTTTTCTCTTGACCACATTTGTTACAAACTTACTCCGTTACACACACATAGACACACTGATGCACATACACATCAGTTGAAAAATCCCTGCCCTCATGTATTTAAAATTTTCCAAATAGCTGCACTGACCGCAGAATAGTTTCCCTGACTGTGTGGCAAAAAACAAACACTGGAAGCTCTTGTCCTTTCAAGATGGTTGCCTTGTTCTACCGAGGAGTCTCCATGCAGCTCCTGGAAGAAGCTCTCCTTTCTTATTTCACGTTCTTGATAAATGGAGAGTGGACACCATGCTGGTAACCACAATGGAACCGTCTACTACAGTAGTAAGAGAGTATACACAGTCGAACAGTATAATGTATAATGTGTCCTGAAGTCTACAAAGTTCAACTGTAGAACTCGGCCACCTCCAAGAGAGATCAGCAGCATCAGTCAGAGACATCGGAGCAAAATGGCCAGAACCATGCATGGCCATCACAGTATGTCAAACACATTGTGTGCTGTATGCCAAATCAGACCAAACCAAATGACACATGACATAATTCAAATGACATGATGGTGTAGTGTAGTAACTATATTTAACAACAACAATTATATTATTTGGTGAAATGAATAATCGTACTTCTGTTATAAATACTTTTAACCAGAAAGTCTCATGAATAATTCTCTGAAAAAAAAAGATAAGTACACTCACCTGATGCAGGGGTGTAACAGGTGAATTGGCCCCTTTTTAACTTGTTAATAATCATACAGTCAGTAACATCTGTGGTTTTATTTTAAAATTAATGTTAATTAATACTAGCTTCAATTTACCACAATCTACAATTCTGTTCCCTGTTTGGAGACCTTATGATATAACTATTATATTAACAGCTAGATAATGTTTCTTTGCATTTCTTTGATATGAACATTACAAAAACACTGGAATTATAATCCTTTATTGTACAATGTTTTCACTAGTTTTCATCCTTAATTTACTAAAGGTGCTCCTGAATAAATATTACACACATTAAATACAAAATGCATTGTGTTTTATCCTTGTTTTCTGGCCACCTGGACCAGCCAAGCTGCTTATAAAAGTTCATCTGATGTCCTGGGGTGCTCCAATCTGCCAAAAACAGGGAGCCTCGGCGTAATCTCTTATAGTACCACGCCTAATAGTTCATACCTCCCCAAATCATAACATCAATTTTGTGCTCCAATACAAAAGACCATGAAAAGCTATTTGCATATCAGCTCTTTTTATTACAATAAAAACAATATTTTAGTATTTGGGAGGTGATGGCAATGGGAGATACTGGAAAAGTACATGAGGTCAAAAAATGAGGAGCTTACAAAACCAAATATAAAATAAAAGAATACAGAAATGTAGCAAACTAAAGGGAACAACATTCTTCTGTTGTGCCAAATGGTAAATGAAATATTGCATAAAAATGTAGACTGAAGATTTAAGGCGGTAGCATAAACCACAATACCCTTTGGTTATAACCACGCAGCCAGTAATGAGTAAGCAAAGAAACACAAATAATTTAATTGCAGGAGATGGGCTTTTTTTTTCCCAGGCTTTTTCAGATTGCTGAACAGTAAGTGGTGGTTACTTCAAGAATTTGTTTCAGTTTGATCAACTGTTTGTGAAAATGTGACACTCACTCACCGTCTATACCACTTTATCCTGTCTATAGGGTCACAGTGGGGCTGAAGCCTGTCCCAGGAGACTTGGGGCAAGAGGCAGGGTACACCCTGGACAGGGTGCCAATCCACACTCACACGCTACGAGCAATTTGGGAATGCCAGTTAGCCTAATCTGCATGTCTTTAGACTGTGGGAGGAAACCGGAGTACAAGGTCATACAGATTGAACCTTCCAGTTTCCAATGAAGATTTAGAGATGTTAGGCCGTTCATTTGTAAAACACACATAAAGATAAAACCGTATTTTTTTCATTTGCATTTAATGATGCCCACATAACTACACAACATATCAAGCCCACAGAGGACGGAAACACAAAATGAATGCTGAAAGAAAAGGCAGAAGCAGGAGTTATTTTAACTCACTTCTATGCCAATAAAGTATTTTGCTTTGTAACAGTGCCTGAAAAGGTCAAAATTTATATACAAATTACTGAAAAGGTAAATTAGGTATGAATTAATAAAGATGACAAGAAAATGGTGCTGAGTCGCCTGGATGAGGGTATCTGATGATGAAACCCTAAAATACCCGAGGTCAACATTCGATGACCTCAGGTAACATCACTCACAATGTGTCTAAGTTGCATAAACAGATGTTAGAACCAGCCAACCTGATCTCCGGGAATAGTCCAGATGACTACCATGAATAAGTACAGTACTGTATGGTGACAGCTGGAGAGACAGTAAACGGGGCCCAACAAGCTACAAAAGCCCAATAAGCTATGGGAACCCTAAGGATTCATACCCCCAGCAGTGGTTTTTGGGTGAGTACCCCAACAGGATCGACACACAGGCATTGACCCAGACTAATGTAAATATGATGACGAGTGTAGTCTGCATATGTGGCAAAGTCTGCAAAAACCTGCATGGCCTGAAGATCCAGCAGGCACAAATGAGATGCTTTGTCAGGGGGCAGGTGGTGCAATACACAGGTCCAGCACCTGGTGAGACGCAGGAGGAGCCAGGCCATCAGTTTTACCCCAAGTCAGGCAACCAGAGCATCACAGGAGTAAGTGGCCTGATGCCAACAAGATGAGTGAGTGGCTCCAGTTTAATGAGGATGTGGATTTTTATTTTATTTATTCATTTATTTATTTTTATTTTAAAAATATTTTTAGTGTTTTGGTCAATGTGCTGGAAGTGTTGCACAGTGTTAAAAGAAGATGCTGTGGAAAACAAAACTGATTTATGAGCAGGGTTTCATTCTATGAACAAATCATACTTGAGCCACTCTATAATTTGGGGTACATTCCATGTGCATTGATGATAAGTATAGTAACTCTAAATATTTTCTTCAAAAATATATTTTGCCACATAAGAGAAAGCATGTTATAATAACACACAAACATTATTTGCATCCTATGCTTCACTTAGCTTGAAAATTGCCATGATGTTGCCAAATTGACCATTTTTCCATGACCGCTTTTGCAATTCAGGGTTTCTTGGTTTCAAAATAATGAAGAAAAATAATAAGAAAGAATATAATTCTTCTCTGTGATGTAAACGCACTTTGGTAAATGTTCTCTCTTTTATTTTATTTTATTAATTTTACCTATCATACTGTAGCTCATTGTCATTGAGTATATTGATTGACTCAACTTAACTATGTTATGTACACTGATATGGTTCACAGATTCTTCATGATTTTAATTAAATGATTTGTTCAGATATGAACAAATTAAATTAAAATGGTTAAATTAAACCAGTTAAGTTAAACAGGATTAAATGTTCATGAAGGGGTTGGGTAAGGCAAGTCCTACTACTGAAATTAAGGGTCAAAATACGGAAATTGTCAACGATATTTACCTGTAATGCTGTGTAAGTTCACACTTCACAAGTTCACATTAAAATCACCTAGGTCATGTTCATACAGTAGGTCACCATTTAGAATTTTGCTCAAAGTTAAGTTCACAGCCCAAACAATTGACTAATTCATGTTAATTTGTCTTTTTTTTGTTTGTTTTTACTTTTTAACAAACAAGCTGCTCTGAGCTATACTAATTATTTTTTCAGGAGTCCCTTCTTCAACAGGCCATTGCAAAAAGGTTGCTGGAAGCAGCATTGTTTACTGTGTAATAATCACATGCACCATGTTTCGCCTCGCCTGAGAAATCTGATTATCTCGTGACCTGGCTTCACCTCTGACTGCTTTGACTAATGACATGGGAAACTTATTTCTTTGGCTCAAATAATTAAGAATATTAGAAGATATCCAACCTTGCAAAAACTCTTCAGTACCAGTATAAACATCCACCCATTAGAAATGAGGAAACCTTTTCATGAATAGTTGCCCAAGCATCTAGAATGGCAGGTTGTGCTCATGAAGTTAAGTATCTTATGACCCTCTCAGCAAGACTTTAGTTTTCTGCTAAACATTTCTGTGACTGACCTCCATATTATTATGTGCTCTTTAAGAAAAAATAAAAGCATGAGGTACATCCTTATCTTATCCTTATTATATTGGCTTGTGTAATTCTAATTTTTAACCACTTTTCCCTCTATATGCAGGAAATGTAACATGGAAAACACATGCTATTACTGTAAATTACAGTATATCATATTAGTAATTCATTCATTTTCTACACCCCTTATCCTGTATAGGGTCATGGAAAGCCTACATACTGTATACACTGAGACATTCATTCACACACTACAGGCTAACTCTGCATGTTTTAGGACTGTGGGAGGAAATCGAAGTACAGTACCTGGAGTAAACCCATCAAGCACAGGGAGAACATACAAATTCCACACACACAGACGTGAGGCTAGAATCGACTGGAGGTGCAGGCCACAGTGTTAACAACTAAGCAGCTGTGCACAATTATTCTAATATTCTAATATTCTATTAGACCTTTAACCAAGAAAACAGTAAGTCTGACCTCATCACACAGAGCTACAGTACAGAGTAGACGCTAGCCAGATAGCTCATGAAATGTAAGCTCTCAAATGCTAATGAAAAAATGAAAAGGTTAAATTCCATTTAACATATCTTTTACAACCTTTAAACCCACTACTACAGGCAGTAGAAAAAAAATCAGCGAACAAAACCGATATTATTTTCACTGCAGTTACTGGCAGGACTACAATTTACTGTACTTGAGGTGAAGTGTGTTTTCTATCTTTACTTTTTTGACAACTCCAGCCACGGCACTGCACAAGAATTATGGAGAGAGACAGAGAGTTTAAATGTAAAGTACTGGTAAACGTGTAAACTCGCGTTCTTTTGTTGCAAATTGATCTGTTCAGGTCACTGTTAGCACTGTTAGCAAAAAATGAGTGTTGGCAATGAACAGCACTCTTTTTAGCACATTCATGCAAAACACTGCCTGTCAACAGTGTTAGCAGTGGTATACATAATCAGTCAGGAAAAAATGATAATGGTTAAGCTATGCAATTCGCAGATATGTTACACCAAGGAAATTTACTAACTTGAACCATTTTTTTGTTCTATTGAGAGGGGACATTGTTTTTGTTCTTTTTTATTTATTTGAATAAAATTGTAAAATGACTCACTTTACACATCCATTCCCTCATAAACATTACTTTAATCTTCTATCAGCTGAGACATTTTAATTAAATGATTTGTTCAGATATGAACAAATTAAGTTGAAATGGTAAAATTAAACCAGTTAAGTTAAACAGGATTAAATGTACATGAAGGGGTTGGGTAAGGCAAGTCCTACTACTGAAATTAAGGGTCAAAATACGGAAATTGA
>JAQMYL010000015.1:14835701-14856576 GCA_030014365.1 Clarias pachynema | reverse complement strand
AGGATGCTGAGGTTGGAACTGCCAGGCAGGAGGTCTAGAGGAAGACCAAAGAGGAGATTTATGGATGCAGTGAGAGGACATTACTCATTCACAGATGTGTGTACCCTTTATAAGAGTGTATTGAACAAAAAGGAATAGTATAATACTGTAATATAGAAATAAGAATCAACCATGTTAACAATATATTGAAAGAACACTGATATTTTATTAGCTACTATAGTGATAGACCTTTTTGTTCTATTTAGATCTACCTCTATTTATGTAGATTTAATTAAAGAAATTGGAACAAATATCAGGCTGCAAAGATACAATTTAAATATTGGTTGTTTATGTAACAACCTCTGCAACAACCTCATTTCCCCTCTCATCTGTTCCAACCACTCAGCATTCAGCATCAGCAGTATACGAATCACCAGCCTGATCATCTGTCATCATCTGCACCTGTTTCTTACTGATTTATAGCTTAACTTAGATGTTTTTTTATGATTGAATAATTCCTGTAAATCTGGTTAGATAAAGGAACTGGACTGAAAATGAGAGGCAACATCTTGTGACAAAACTGACAATGTAAAGCTGTCTTATACATTTCCTGCTCTATGAAATAATAAAACAAATAATATATTTTGTGTGAAACAGGAACAGGCATCAAGGTCAAGATCAATGCTTGCAGAGCAGAGCAGTTGCGCCAGGGAGTTCAAATGCCCGGGGGTAAATTTTTTGCAATAATATTCTGTGTCCTACAGTACACTGTGTACAAAACAATTGCTTTAATCTCAGACATATAGGTTCCTTGCAAATTAATGCAAAATATCAATATTGTACTGGGAGAAAGTGAAAACATGAGCAATTGTATTAGTCAAAAAGAAGCATGCTACCTGTTCTTATGTTGTACCACAGCTGTCAGTAGAGACCCATTAGCGGCCCCAGCATTGAACCCATTAGTTTTACAAATAGCTCAGGTGCTGGAACTACACGGTCTAATTGTGCAGGATGTCCTGAGCATAATATGCACTGAAGTGGAAAACATAAAGCCAGTTTTATGCTTACATGCAGTTTAAATGAATCAGGTTTAATTGAGCAAGTAAGCACATCTGCTAGCTAGAAGAAGAAAAAAAAAACATTAGCAGAAAACAATGCATGATGCTAGCAACAACAGATGATGCTAGCATGGCTAAATATTCTACTACTGTACAATTCAAACAAAACAGCTTGTCTTTTAGCCTACTGCCTTAAAGAGATGCAAAAGTTAAAGACATACAGTACACAGGTCCAGTCCACAAAAAAAGAAAAGAAAAAAAAAAAACTGAATACCAAACATCTCATTAGTTTCATATGAACATCATCACAGGCTGAACATTTCCATGCATGACAAGCTGCAAATAATTTGTCAGCACTCTTAGCAGCAGACAGACAGAATTTGAAATATTCCCCAATGTTCAATGCGTTGACACACCCCAAGTAGGAATAACGGTACTTCCTCAACCTCTCCTGAACTTTTCATACCCTATTATAAAACAGACATTCCTAAAGGGAGACCTGCATCACAAGATGCCCATAATAATCACTAGGACCTGCCTCACCTCATTGTATGTTACTACAGCTCAAACTTTCTTGCCACCTTTGAGAGGAAGAAGGAATTTTATTTATACCATTTAAAAGAGTTGCTTAGAGGCAAGGTTGGATTAATGGGGAGAGGGGACAGACTGCTTGATTATGCCTAGGTATAGACAGACTGTTAAACCTAACAGTGCACATTAGCATCTGAGCAAGATACAGTACTTAAGAAGAAATGTTTAACACTTAAGCTTCCTGAAGAGGTCATGTAGTCTGCAAGGCATTTTGTATCTTTGTGGCTATTCCTTGCTGCAATGTGTTGTGTGCTTGGGGATTGAATAATGAACATACACGGCAAGGGATGCAAGAAGAAGGCAACTTCAAGTAGCAGAGCTTCTGTTCCCCATCCTCAGTATACAGTAAAAGTGCATCTGAAATAAACCACACATTAAAATAGTAAATCTACCAGGAAAGAGCCAGGACAGATCATAGTTTACTGATATACCGTGTATACAATAGTATACATTGTGAGCACCTGGTTTAAGTTGTGTATCAGTGATACATACAGTAGGCAAAAGACAATGTCATGTCAAATGGTCAAAGGTGATGCTCTTCAAAATTTAAGTCTGGAAGTAATATTAGCTTCTTACATAATACGGTTAGTACTACTGTATATGTATTGAGCGTATGTTAAGGTCATCCATGCAGTCAATATAGTACTGTGTACTATAGTCTATAAGTCTTTAGCCACCACTCATTTCCTCACATTAAATAAAATTTAATTATGTAGATTAAATTAAAGAAAAAAAGGGTTTACTGTAACAGGCTGTAAAGTGCCTAAAGATACTATTTAAAAATGTATTGTTTATGTAGCAACCTCAGCAGCAAGCTCATTCCATTTACATTCACATTACAGCATTTGGCAGACACTCTTACCTAAAGTGACTTGCATAAGTGCTTGGAAGTCTGCATAAATAAATATATCCTTACACTAGTTCACTAGTTTACTGACTAGAAGTTCCATCAAACTGGTGAGTCTTTTTGGAACCTAAAAAAGTTCCAACCTAACCTAAAAAAGTTAACCCAAAAAAGTAAATAAACAGATGTAAAAAGTAACAGTGCCTCAGCTGTGTGGACATCTAAAATAAGTTAATTCCATCAGAAAGGTGCCACAATCGAAAACATGTCAATATGCATGTCTTCCTCAATCACTGAAATATGGAGGGACCACTACAGAAAGCCAGTGGAAGGAGTGGTGGAGTGGTGTGGGAGAACTTTGAAACTTCTTGATTGAAAACAACCCGTACATTTCCCCGCTTGTCTGTTCTGAAACTATTCAGGTACAGGGGCTGGACTGAAAATGAGAGCCAAAATTTGCCAAAATTGAGAGCCAAAAATATTCATTATACATAATTTATCAAATCTGACAAGAAAACAAGAAAATCTGGCCCTTCAGAAACAACAGATGAAGAAAGGTGGCTTAAGACCTTTGCAGAGTACTGTATAACTATACAAATGGATCAAAAGTTTTCAAAAGGCTGAGTCTTGGCCAGTTTCATCATGGTCCTTGACAGTTTTTGCAAATGCACCTGACAATATTGTTATTGCAATATCTATTCCAGAACAGCAGACCTTCATGTCTTAAAATGACAGTTGACTGAAATCCCATGAACTCTCTAGTATTGTTATAGAATGTAGAAAATAAATCACAAAGAACACTGAATTAAAAGGTGTGTCCAAACCTTTGACTGGTACCATATATTAGAAGTAACACTGTATCCAGAGTACTTCTAATAAAACTTCCAATGCCTCTTGCCATACGTTTGTGTGAGAAAGGGGATAAGTGAGCTTTCAGACAGCCATGATGATGAACATCACACGAATTTCAGGCAAAAGAAAAGTGTCACAAAAAAAGCCAAAGTTGTAGTCCTTTAATTTTCTAAGCTATTAAGCCCAGTAGTCCATACCTACAGTACATTGTCATGTGAATGTCCTTCCTACTGTATACCAGGGGTCGGCAACCCGCGGCTCCAAATCCGTACAGTATGTGGCTCTTTCATCCCTCTGCTGCGACTCCCTGTGGCTTTGGAAAATAAATCACAAGTATTTCTTTCAAATGTATTTTAATTTAGTTTGTTAGTTTCTTTAAAATGTAACTCTAAAAGTGAAGATTATGGTGATCTTGTAACATTAAAACAAAACATGTTCAATATTTTGTTGCTCAAAACATGCGCCACAACCGCCGATGTGCGACACCCACCAGCACGTGATTTATATAAATAGTCTTTTTTTATTCAGGTTGACAGCTGACTGCATGCGCCAGTACACACGATAAAAGGATGAAGGCACACAGAAGCAGATGGCATTTTTGGTTTGCTGCAGATAATTTAACTTCGGCTTTTTATTTCATAATCACTAGGAGGGCTCAAATAGACACTGAGTATTTTATTTGAAAGAAACCTTCAACCCAGCGTCTTTTTTTCTGAGTTCAAAATGTTTTTGTTGCATGCAGAAATAAAATTTGCTCCGTAGCAGTTCATTAATTTCATAAATGCAACACACTATAGTTTTTTTTTTTATACATAGCATAAATGTAAAAAACTGTTTATGCAGTGTTATCTTCATTTTAGATGTCTAAAGGGTTTTCTGCTGTTTCCTTTTCTGTGGGAACCGGGTCCAAATGGCTCTTTAATTGTTTAATGTTGGCGACCCCTGTCCTCTGAGCATCCCCACCCTCCGGCTGCAATGCACATGTACATGTGTCTTCATATTGCCGGAAGAGAGGTGAGCACTTTACTAGCCTGCTGGCTAACAAAAAGGAAAACCATTAGCCAATAACAACATTACTTCATACTACTCTGCCTGGTTAAAAACAGTCTCTGTTTGGATTTAAATACCTAGGAGCTTTTGGGCGGATAATAACTGTAGTGAATAACATGCTTCAGCTGGCAACAATTCTTTTAACTCTAGCTGATACAATGAATAACCGCTAACTGCTTAAGCAAAAATGTATCTTGCAGAGTGTTTCAGGTGTTTCAGCAGGGTCAAATTATTGGCCTGCATCAAGCAAAGAAATCAACTGAGCAGATTGCTGAAATTACTGGAATTGGGTTCAGAACTGTCAACTGCATTATTAAAACATGGACGGATAGTGCTGACATGTCAACTTACTGGAAGGAATGTGGCCGAAAAAAATTTATCATGGAAGGCTGTTATTGTAGATCACAAACATTAGTGAAGTTGCACCATAACAAAATTAACTGTAGAAATCAGAGTTACATTTAATTGTGAAAGTAAGAGCATTGTAAAAAGAACTCATCGGGACTAAACAGCCTATGGACATAAGACAAGTGCATGTTAGCGAGTCTCTGCTGCTATGATCTGGGGTTGCTCTGGGCTCAACAACGCTATGTGAGAATAAAAGGAGGTCAGATTAATACCTGAATGTCCATAAAGACCAGGTTATCCAATCTATGAAGTTTTTCTTCCCTGATAGCATGGTAATATTGCTGGATGACCACAGCAAGATAAGTCTGGCTCAAATTGTGAAAAAGTGCCCCTGGGATCATAAGGAATCATTTTCACACATAAACTGGCCAACACTGAAAGTCTTTGGGATGCAGCGAAGAAGACTTTGTAAAGTGGTTCTTGTCAACACAAGGTCTTGGCCGAAAAAAAATTTCTGGAAGGAAATAAATGTTGTGATTTTGCATAATGTTGTTGAAACAATTCCATGGCAAATGCAAGTCATAATCAGAGATAAATGTGATCCGATGAAATATTTACATCATGGAATCATTTTTTGGCCAGGCAGGCTATTTGTTGTTCATCTTAGACCGCGCATGCTCAAGGTGCAGATTTGGGCAGACCATGAACCCGAGGAACACCTTCTAATCAAAAGTTGTTTTCACCGGTTGTCATGCTGGCTGTAATAAGGTTGTGGGTTCAGATGTACACACATTCAAAAGAGCTGTATACATACGCCTTTGTGTGTGTGTGTGTGTGTGTGTGTGTGTGTGTGTGTGTGTGTGTGTGTCTCGGTGTGTGCGTGTTTGGCGAGTGTTCTGGCCCTAGGAGGCTGGTGAAGGGTGGGGTGGGGGTTTCTGGTAATTGTGCCGCTTCAGAAAGGGGTGGTATTAAAAGTAAGTATGTGTGTGTGTGTGTGTGTGTGTGTGTGTGAGAGAGAGAGAGAAAGAGAGAGAGAGAGAGAGAGAGAGAGAGAGAGCGAGCGAGAGAGAGATGTGCCATGTCAAACTGTTCATTGTTAAAGAGCAGCTTTACACATTTTTTGCTTTACAGTACATGACTGGGGTCAGAAGAGCTGTAGATTGGCTAGCCTTTATGGCACCCCAGTGACCACTTTAACACCCACGCACACACACACACAATCCAATGCTGAACCTTGCCTCTAAGGCCTCATCCTACATGCATTTACTCACACACAGACACACACACACACAGACGCACAAAAAAATGCACACATTTTCAGCTAAGACTTCCTCGAAGCCTACAAAAATAAGCAATTACTCGCACAGATATAGAACACACTCTGTCTACGCTCTGGCTCTCACACATACACACATTCTCAGCAGGACTCTCTCCAACAATGCCACAATGACATGCTACAGGACCAGGGACAATGTGTGCAGGCACGCTGAAAGAAATATCGTTCATGTTTTTACTTGACCATGCTACATTTTAACCAAAAAACGCAGAGAAAAAAGTCCACTATACAGAGCTCAAATGTATAGAAGAAATCCTCCACTACACACAGTTGCGTTACACAAAATGAGTCATGACCAAAAGCAACATTTGGATATGAAAATGTCCAGAAAATACAAGAAGGAACAGATGCGGATGAGTCCAAAAGCAGACATTTATCATGAACACATATGTTTCCTTGGACCAGTGTGACTTTTATGGATGCTGAAAGCTCCAGAGGAACTGATGGATGAATCCCTTTGGTAGTGATCAGTTTGGGTGGAGATCAGGAAAGAGAACTAATGCCTTTTACTAAGCAAATACAAAATGGCAGAACACATATCACAGAAGATTAGAAAGTTTCCCAGACAGGTATACTGTAAATCTAATCCTAAGCTAAATTGGCCTTCAAAACTATATGAACAGAAATTAGCTTTCCTAATCATGGTTTAAAATAGTCCTAGACTTAACCTAGTTCTGAATGAACTAAACTGATTCCCTGAAGGAAAATTATAGCTACTTCAGGGATAAACTGAGGCGCAAAGTCAACCTTCCAGGAAGCAGGTTAAAGTCAGGTTTAGCACGTACTGTAGATTACCTTGAGTATGTTGAATGAATTGTTTGCCTACCATCCTGGTATTGGGGTGGATGTTGCTGTCATCTACTGTACCTACTTCACAGAGCACTCTTCCTCTTACCTGGAGAGTCTGGGAACACTGTTAGAATCATGATTTTTTTTTCTCCAGTGCATTCAACACCATTCAGCCTGAGCTTCTGAGGAACAGGAGCACACAGATGTGGACGCCCTTCTATCACACTGGATTCTGAATCTCCACATCTATCGTCCACAGTATATGAGGATACGGGACTGTGTGTCTGACATGGTGGTTCACAGTACAGGGGTCTTTCTCTGCCCACTTCCTCTTCACCATGTATACTGCAGACTTCATGTCAAATTCACTGAACTATTCCTTACAGAAATTCTCTGATGGCTCTGCGATCATCTGTCTCATTACAGAAGAGGATGACAGGGAGAACAAAGTACTGAACCGCAACTTTGTTGCCTGGTGCCTGTGAAGCCACCTCCAAATCAATGCAGTGGAGAACAAAGAGCTGGTGGTGGATTTCTGTAGGCACAGACACCCTCCACCAACACTGGTGAACATCCAGGGAACGGACATTAGGGAGTGGACTCTTATAAATATCTGAGTGTGCACATCAGACATCAGACTGGACTGGTCAGACAACAATACTGCACTCTTCAGGAAGCGTCAGAGCGGACCATATCTGCTCAGGAGACTATGGGCATTTGGAGTGAAGGAGGCACTCCTTTCCTGACACAGTGGTGGCATCAGCTATCTTCTTTGGAGTGGTGTGCTGGGCCAGCAGCATCCCAATTACAGACAGGAAGAGACGTGACAAACTTTTTATGAGTGCCAGCTCTGTCCTAGGAGGCCCCCTTAACCTAGTGCAGGTGGTGGGAGCCATGCTATCATCTCTGCTGGAGAATGTCTCCCATCCTATGCATGAAACTATAAGAGCACTGGGCAGTTCTATCAGTGACAGACTGCTTCATCCAAAATGTGTGATGGAGCGTTATTGTAAGCCCTGCTTTCTTCTGCTGTAAGGTCTTCCTCTTGAACTCCGGACTGGCAGTTCCAACCTCAGCATCCTTCTGAAAATATATTCACAGTCATAGTCTCTTCTCTAATGTCCAAACCACCTCAATCTGGCCTCTCTGACTTTATCCCCAAAACATCTAATATACAGTAGGTTGTCCCTCTGATGGACTCCTATCCATCCTTGTCACTCTGAAAAATAACCTCAACATCCTTATCTCTGCTACCTCCATCTTTGCCTCCTTTCTTTTCTTCAGTACCACTGTCGTAGAGCCGTAGAGCATTGCTGGTTTCACCACTGTCTTGTACACCTTTCCTTTTATTCTCGCTGATACTCTTTTATCACACACCTGACAGGTTTCTGTACAGTAAATAGGCAGCAGTAGCTGCTGCACCACCTTGAAAAACGTATCTATAAATGTTTGTAAAATTGTAAAGGTGTAAAATTAATTCTGTTAATTTTTTTATAAACAATACCATCCTATGATAAATGTACCTACTCATAACTTTCTATACAAGCTGGCTTTCTTATGAGTGAATTCTTAAATTCTTATGAATCTTTTATTGTAAAACCATGTTCACCACAAATCTATAGGACTGATAGTAGACTCAGATGCTGTACCACTCTAAGTGCCAGGCCGTACAAAAAATGAGGAGGACCGAGATTAAAAGTGGAGGTAAAGGAAGGTGGCGGGCAAAAGATGCTAAAAAAAAAATCACTTTCCCCAAATCCAAAAGTTCTACTTCTGCAGGGAAATGAGAACTAGGAAGATTTACACCCCTGTATTCTTTGCTCAATTACTCGAGAGACAAAGAGAAACCACAGAGAGAAACCAAAAAAGAGAGAAAGAGAAAAAGAAAAAATGACAATGACAAGGGAAAGAGAGAGACAGGGAGACAGGGAAAGATAGATAAGGAGAGAGAGGCAAAAAGCAAGGACACAATGTGAGGTAACTAGACAAAAACAAAAGAGGGGAATGAGTCTGTGAAGTAGCATTCAGGAGAAAGGAGGAGGAAGTGCTGAATGGGAAGAGCAGCGGTGTGTAAGCGGTATGTGTGTGAGAGAGAGAACGCTGAGGCCTTCCCACACACAGCAGCCTAGCCGCCCCGCTGAGCCCAGCCAAGGGGAAACGCTCAACTCCTCTGAGCCATGGGGTCAAGGTTGGGAATGACTGGGGGGCAGGGTCATGTGCAGTGGGAGGAGCCAACCAAGGATGAAGCAGTGATGAAGACTCGTACTGAGGTGGTTAACTGGGTCATAAACATGAGGTCATGGTCTGTAGTAGAGTCAGTCAGAGGGGTATGTATGGGATAAACAGCAGACAGGACATTAGTGGGTTTCTAGGGTGCTGAGAACAAGAAAGGGGGCTGAGAGAAAGCGAGGGTGATGGAGACATGGACTGAACGGTGTAGCTTTGACATTAGGGGGTAGAGTGGTCTGCAATGTGGAATGATGAACATTTGCTTAAACGAAGGACACTTGTCGGGACAATGGTTTTGACTTGGGGATACTTTTATGCCTACTGAGGCATGTACAGAGGTGCGTGAGAAGGGTCAGCAGAGTTTAATGTGCCAAGGGTTCTGGCGCCTGTGTGCATGCATGTGTGTATACATAATGTGTTTACCGGCATTCATTGTTTGCCTGTATTACTGTACTTCCTGTTAAGAAAGGCAACATCTCAGCACCTCAGACTGAGATACCAGAGAAAACAGGCATGCCAAGATTATAGAGAATTAAGGCATTTGTCTTAAGCTCAAAGCTACACTTTTTTTTTTTTTTTTTTTTGCCTGATTCATACTGCATTGACATAAACAGGCATTAACAAAGGTCTTTATTAATATGCCTCATATCTCACAAATCACTACATTTCAAAGTAATATCTGATAAAAATCCTTAATTATACAATTAGCCTCAAAGTAATTACAACATGAAGACAAACAATATTTAAAGCTGAATAGTAATGTATTTATTTGTTACCTGTTGTCTGCTTTTATATTGATTTATCTACTGTATTTTGCGGTGGTGGTAGCCTGGGAAAACCCTTGCTGAAAGATAACTAGATAGATAACAGCAAGATAACTGCAGACAATAAATTGCTGCAGATTTTACTTTTTTAATCTTAATCTTGCCTTCACAGAAATATGTTTCCCTTTTGCACATATCTCAACCTCAAGTTCAAGCATATTAAACATTTTAATACCATTCCAGATGATCTGAGAACACCAACACATTCATTATCCAACATCAATTATGTATTGATTCAATTAAAACAATATAGAAATAATAAATGAAAACGATGTCCATCTTTATAGAAGTTATTCATCGCATACAGAATGACAGGGTATCTAACCATTCCATGTCATTCCATGCTTAATAATAATATCCTTTACTTATTATAATTTCAAATAGGGGAAAATAATCTCTATACGAAAAAAAAAAAAAGTCTGCACTCTTAGATTTTGTTGGACTGCCTTTAGTACTTTAGCATTTCCACCCACATTTGCCATGGCATTATTTCAGTAATTTTATGCAATGTCACAACATTTATTTCCATCCAGAGTTTCATTAGTTTTTGGCCAAGGTCTTCAGTATTACTGATGGAAGAGTTGAACCACTTTATAAACAATTTTCTAGAACATACCAATGACTTTCAATAAGATGATTTTTAGTCCTGGAATATGCCCAAGATATCAGGGGAAACTTAATTCACAGGATAACCTGGTCATTCAATACATTCAGGTCATCAGCTGACCTCATTTTATTACCACATAACATTGTTGAGCCTACTGTAGATCTGACCAACTCAAGCAACCCCAGATCATAATACTGCCTCTAGAGGCTTGTATAGTGGGCAATATGCATGTGTTCATGCACTTCCCTTCCAACCCTTACAGAACCTATTTATTATTATAGGTTTATGGTGGAAATTATCTTTTGATCATCATCATCATCATCATCATCATCAATATCATTCTTTCTAGTCTTATCTCCTAAAGTAAATTGCAGTCACAACACTTACATTTACATTTTAAATTTAGGCATCTGTCAGACTTCCTTATCCAGAGCGATTTACATTTTTATCTCATAATACATCTGAGCAATTGAGCGTTAAGGGCCTTGCTCAAGGGTTTAACAGTGACAACTTGGTGATCGTGGGAATTGAACCTGGGACAACATCTAGTGAAATGGAAAACTCCTTACTCAGCTGATCACTGTCCACTCTTAAACCAGTGAAAATAATCAGTGGTCAACATATTTACATTACGCCAGCAGAGTGGAGTAGTGGTTAGCACTGTGGCATCACATCCCCAGGGTTGGGGTTTGATTGCCGCTTCTGGCGTGTGTGCATGTTCTCCCTGTGCTTGGTGAATTTCCAACAGGTACTCTGGGTTCCTTCCAAAGTGCAAAGACCTGCAGATTAGACTAATTGACATTTCCAATTTGTCTGGAATGGAACCCTGCACATAGTTTACTAGGAAAGGATGAGGGCTTCTAGTGACCCTGAATAGTAGAAACAATATAAAGAATGAGTGACACATTGCACAAGATTTGATGACTGGCTGTGGACAAATTGAATCTGTTGATCGATGTCTATATTTCTGTGGCACATAACCAACCACGTAATGATATTTGCTGTGTGAGGAAAGCATAGTTACCTACGTAGCAAACTACGACTTAAAACATCCTATACTGGTTGAAGAACATAATTTTTTTCCTTAATGTGATACAGATGTGATTTTCTATAAGAACTGTGTGTGTGTCCTTTCTTTGAAAATCAGAACGAACCAGTTTAGTACTGTATGTACAGACTAGATTGGACACAAATCCGATAAAGGATGTGGCCGTACAAGATGAATGACAGCAGTCCTATCAGAATTCATGTGGCTTGTTCTCAATGCACATGTTCCCAAATCACTGTTGTCATCCATATCCACTGTTGGCACTGCGGCAAAACAATACTATTGTAGACAAAGAAAGCAAATGCATCAACAATGTTCAGTGGAAGGAGAGGGTTAATTGTGATTTACTTGATATTTAAAGAAACTAATCTGTTTGCTGCTAAAATAAAAAAAATAAAAAAGTGAAAAGTGCATCGCAAAAACAAATGAGGCACAAAAAAGCCAAGGAAACACTTTTCAGTAGGAATACACTGTGAATCCCTTTCCACTACAGGCCCACCACTGCTGGCAACTCTCCTGTACCTACACATTATGGTAGGCTGCAAAAAGCAGCACTGCCTAGCCATTTGTCCTTTCCTCTCCCCCTCCTTTTTGTCCTAATCATGTACAGCTGACAAGCTGTTTGCCAACCTTCAGCTCAAATTGTGACACCGTTTTGATATGGATATGGATCACAGTAATGAAAACTACAATAAAATATTCTGACTTGTGCAACGAAGCTTGTGATGTGGTGGTAGCCCAAGTGTGTTAAAGACAAAACCAAAAACACAGGTTTTTTATTATAACCTCTGTAGCCAGTGCAGGTTAAAATTAATGTGTGTATGGTGAATCTCTGAACCAGGAGCAAGAGTCTAGCTTGCAGTCATTGTACTGGCAGTAACAATTCAGTTTAGATCATAATGATATAGACGGGATGTGCGCAGCGATGAGTGACTCCATGCACAATGGTAAATTTGAAGGTAAGCATCAATTTCTTGAACTTGATGTGATAAGTGAGGGGGCGGTGGTGGAGTATGATGAGGAGAGGCATGCACTTGTTTAGACTTGTGGTTTACCAGTTCAAGTTGGTTAGGTAGGGTTACAGAATTCCAGTTATGAGATAGTGTGTGCATAGACAAAGAACTGTGCATCATGCTCCTAATATGGTCACACACAGGTCATTCAGGGCTTGCTAGTAACCCATTAGTTTCCTTGGGTTTCTGGGATACACTTTAAAATACTAACACACCCAAAGAAAAGCAGTTTTGTTTCCTGAAGTGCACCGTCTTCGCATGTACCTTCAATTTCTGTGGCCATATAGACCTCAGAACGACATGCACGAACATTTTCAAGAAATTCAACATATCCATTAGTGATGTGCGCTTTAAACTGATTGCTGCTGGGCTAAAATATTCCCCACCAGACATAAACATGATGCCTGGGACTGTTTCTGTCTTTCTGGCTCCGGCAGTGTTTTATGTGTTCTGATACATGTGTTAGAAATCAAGAACACACACTCTGTTCTCAGACAGAGAGGACCCTTGACAGTGAAGAGGATAATGTCTCTTTGTCTCTAATAAGATCTTGGATGATTTTCAACTTCAGTGTTGGATGATGCTTTTGGTATTAAGCACAGCTTTTATTTTAATGAGGCACACCTTCTCTAATTTTCTGCAGAATACAGGGCTATTCATGAGCTAAGAATTTTCCTGAACTAAACACACTATACTGCAGGGTTCCTGATATTACACAGGAGAGGCATATTGAATTTCACTACAAAACTGACTGCATTTTAGATGATGAGGAGGAGGGGAAAAAAAAACTATGCTGGAAAAAGCAGAATATAGAGGAAAAACATATGCTTTTCCATGCAGACAGTAGTCTAAACATAATTAGTTCTTAATTAGTCCCTGTAGAATTTTGTATTTAACCCATCACTCCGGGGTTGTTCCACACTTGGCAAGGCTTTGATAAGTTTGCATCACCCCATAATAAACACATACCAGTACACTTACTGTAACAGAGCAGCACATATGGGAAGATTAGGACAAGCATCCAACTCCTATCCTTCATTGTGAAAGAGTCAGATGGAGGCTATTCCATAAAGCTTTTGTGGTTGCTTTTGCCCAATCCCAAACATTTGTATAATGACAGGCACTCTCTATGAGAGACTTAAAAAGACTCTGATTTCAGATTTGCACACAGTGATCTGGTTTACATCAACATTTATGAAACTGGTTATTACCAATGCTGCATAAAGAACTTTCAATTTTTGATCATTATGCACAATGCATAGATATTATTTTAAATTTCTATAAGTTTTACTAGGCACCAGTGTTGCACAGAAACATTTACTTTTTTTCAGCTTTCTCAATTTGCCAGAGAAAATGGTGAAATTCTAACATGTTCCCTTATACAACATTCCAGATATCCAGATCTTCCAGAACTGAAAGTTGTTTCTCTTTTGCCCACACCTTTATTAGTTAAGCATTTCAAAATCTGGAAAGGAAATGAAAAGTCAACAAGCCCGCTGAAAGACGCAAACACACTGATTGTTTATATGGAATAAATAAAATGTGTAGGGTTGGTTTACATAAAATTATGAAATATGTACTGTACATAACTATGACAATATGTCTATTTGTTAGCCTTTATGTATAGTCTCCAAAGTAATAAACTATGCATCATTTAAAAACGCAGACAACCTTTACACATTATTAGAATTCCTTATATTTTGGCTATATGTAAACCATATTTTCGGTCCTTAATTATTTGCAACCATCTTCAAATTATTTGTTGGTATTATATTAACGTAATATTATTTAAAGTAAAAAAGCTACAACTAAAAACAGAAATCCGATATTATTTAATAAAATAACTACATTAACTTGGAATAATTACACCTCAGATGCATGCACACCTTCAATAACCTTGTTTAAATATCAGGCAAAAAAACAAACAAACAAACAAAACTATTAATTAACTATTAACACTATTGATTTTAAGGAAGACAAATTGATAACTAAGCATATTTCAATCTAGAGGACAATATCAAAATCAAATCGAACTAGAATATATTTTTAGAGTTGAGTAAATAGCCCTCTCCTAGCTCAGGTCTTGTTGGTCTGATCGTTATGGTTTGTATGGTTAAAATTTTTGTGTTCCACAAAGCCCAATGTCCAATTTTCTAGTTTGAAGCCGACTAACTTCTTTATGTTTAATTATATATCTCAAACATATAACTTATTTCTCCATGCCATTATTTATTTAACAAAAAAGATGGCAAAAAATAAGATAACATACCCCTAACTGCTTCCTGATACTACTGTAACTGATCATCCGCAGGTTATTGCTGCTAAACGTGGACCTACAAGGTATTGAATCAGGGAGACTTAGTGTTGCCCACATGTTTATTTTCTTTTTGGCTTCATTCTGAGGTTGTGTTTGCCCAATACTGAGACCAGATATTTTTTTTTAATTATATATACGAAGGGGTATTTAAAGGTTTTGACATTCACCACAGATTCGGTCGCTTTCTCCATACGTCGTCCCTCAGATGCCTTAAAACTTGGCAATAGAATTCGCTTTAGTTTGATTGACGCTATAATTGATTGACGCTATTGAATTGATTGATGGTCTAGCCCCTGGGGATGATTTCTCGATGCCATGAACTGGTTGAGCTGCATGGAGGTGGTGTGCGTGGTGGTCATGGAGATGGTGGGCTCTTCCACTGTGAAGTCTGTTGATTCTTCTCTAGGTTGTACCCACACACCTAAGTTCCATCACTGGTAACAATCCTCGACATGAAGGACAGGTCATCCACGGCATGCTGACGGAGTTCTTGGCAGACTTCGACGAGATGTTCCTTCTGCTCCTTGGTCTGCTCCTGGGGACAAACTTGGCAGCAACACGGCGCATGATCAAACCACACGTGAGGATTGCCTGGACTATTTCATATGACACACTGACAATGGCAGCAATGTTGTGGATTGTTCTCCGACACACATCATCATCATGAACAAGTTGAATGGTTTTGATATTTTAGGGGTTTGAGCTTGTTGAAGGTCTTCCTGATCACTCATCGGGTTCGTGTGCCACTAAAAACACCTTAAACAACTCACTGCAGCATCGCTGTAAACCTGCCCAATCATGTCAAATGTGTCTGTGGCAGATTTGCTCAATTTTTCCCACAAAGAATTGAACATTCGCTCTTTGTTCTAACTTGTTGTTTATGACAGACATAACAGACGTGGTCAGAATAGCACCAGTTGCACACTCCTGATGTACACAGGATGATGTCTTTTGGCACACTGACTTACAGTATGAAGGTCGGTGCTCCCTATGACTGCGCCCTGTGCTGCCATCTGTTGGCATGTTACAAAACTAGTCTCTGCACTTTTTAATTATCTTTATACAAAAATCTTTATATCATTATTTATACAAAATAATGTATAACCTTGGCCAACCTCTTAATTTTTGTGGAAGGAGTCTTATGACATGAGGATACATTACTCTCTCAAAAACTCATTTCAGTCATTGAATGAAAATTAATTTTCAATTTAAGTCTGGCAATTATTTTATTTAATATGGTGAGTATTTCATTTATTTTGTGAACTAGTTTTATTTCGAAAATCCTTAAGGCTAAATGTTGATGTATAATATTCGAGAACCAGTTAAAGAAGGAAACCTGTCAAGAAAGTAATTTATAAGGAATAATTCACTGTCTTAATTTCACTCATTATACATGCCTTTTACCTGCGATTGCACCCATCTCCATTCACTAAAACATGATAGTAATCCTGAGTGCTGGAATATTAAGCCTAAAAACAGAATTGGATTGTTGACGTTGCCTGTAAAGGCATTGTCTGAAAGATCAAGCAGGTCCATGCAGACCTGTAAAGTGGGTTTGTGGATTTATCATGGCCTGGTTGTAATCAGTGCTGACCTTACAGAAGCATTAAAGTGTGCGTTTCCTAAACACAATTGTGTTGGACTTTCCCCTTCCACACGTGCGCACACACACACGCACACACACACACATACACAGATGAGGTGGGGTTTCCTAAATTGTGCAGCATACAGTACCATGTTGTCACCACCAAACACATGGCAAATAATGTGCATGGCAAATAATGGCACAGTGGTACGAGGATTCAGTGCGATCCAGTGTTTTTGGCATTTCAAGTGTGACTTATTTTTTACTTAAACAACATGATTCCACATTTTATTGCTACCCAACAATGTTAATGGCAATAGGACTTTGTACAGCACAATATTCAACAACAAACAATATAAAAATTATACTGAGCAACTAAATGATGCTTGTTACCAAAGTCTCATCACACTGAAACAAATAGAGAACAAATAATGAAATAGTTTGAACTGACATTACAGTGGCTAGAGTGATTCCTCATAATTTTAGTGTCTCCAGCTTTCCCTTTTACAATGGGAGTTTTTTCTGGGTTCTCTGGTTTCCTCCCACCTCCCTAAATGAGGACTGGCTACACTAAAATGCACAAGTGAATAATATTAATATGCTAATGTGTGCATGCTATATTTTCACGATGAAGTTCATAAATTGCATTTAGAGTTCATTCACACATAAAGGTATCCACCGCTACCCTCCCCAGTATCAAACATTTACTGAGGATGAACAGATGAAACAATTTGTAGTTTCATTAGCATTACAAAGGGGAAAATGAGAAAGATTGTTGCTAATATAAGACTGTTCCCCATAACAGGTTTACCCACAGCACCTTAGGTCCATAGTTCCATGAGTTTAAATATCTCTTAAAACATTGTCATCAACAGAACTAGTTATTAATGAAACAACGGCGCCCTCATCTGTACATTGAGTCACTGTACAGAACAGCCATCATTATTGAAAAAAGGGCATTTGAAATAAAATTATTTAAAGAATATTATTACACACACACACACACATATATATATAGTCTTTGTGATATATCAAGAGCCAGGGTATCCAGGGTACTGTTAGCATACCACCAAGAAGGATGAACCACATCCAACTCACTGCGGAATTAAATGTGCACCTCAACTCTCCTGTTTCCACCAAACCTGTTCGTCGGGAGGTCAATGTACATGGCCGGGCTGCTATAGCCAAACCTTTGGTCACTCGTGCCAATGCCAAATGTCGGTTTCAATGGCGGCTGCAGCGAAAATCTTGGGCTGTGGACAATGTGAAACATGTATTGTTCTCTGATGAGTCCACCTTCACTGACTTTCCCACATCCGGGAGAGTTACGGTGTGGAGAAGCCCCAAAGAAGAGTTCCACCCAGACTGTTGCATGCCCAGAGTGAAACATGGGGGTGAATCAGTCATGGTATGAATTGCAATATCATGGCATTCCCTAGGCCCAATACTTGTGCTAGATGTGCGGGTCACTGCCAAGGACTACCGAACCATTCTGGAGGACCATGTGCACCTAATGGTTCAAACATTGTATCCTGAAGGCGGTGCTGTGTATCAGGATGATAATGCTCCAATACACACATCAAGCCTGGTGACAGAGTGGTGTGATGAACATGAAAGTGAAGTTGAACATCTCCCGTGGCCTGCACAGTCACCAGATCTAAATATTATTGAGGCACTTTGGGTTGTTTTGGAGGAGCGAGTCAGGAACGTTTTCCTCCACCAGCATCACGCAGTGACCTGACCACTATTCTGCAAGAAGAATGACTCAAAATCCCTCTAGCCACTGTGCAAGACTTGTATCTGTCATTCCCAAGATGAACTGATGCTGTATTGGCCACAAAAGGAGGCCCTACACCAAACTAATGAATTATTGTGGTCTAAAACCAGGCGTTTCAGTTTCATTGTCCAACCCTATGTCAAAGGTATGTGGACGCCTGACTGTCAAACTCATATATTGGTCTTTCACTTATTGTTGCCACAACGTTTGAAGCACACAGTTCAATATATTGCATTAATACTCTGTAACATTAAGCATCCCCCTTTATTGGAACTAATGTGTCCCAAACATGTTTCATCATGACTGTGTCCCTATGCACAAAACTAGATCCATTAAAACATGGTTTATCATGGATGGAATGTAAGAACTTGAGTGGCCTGCACAGAGCCCTGATGTCAGCCACACTGAACACCCTGTGATGATTCAAGCCTCCTGACCTGACATCAAAATCTGATCCCATTAATGTTCTTGTTAACAGCAAATGGGCACAAATTCCTAAAAGCATACTCCAAAAATCTATTGGAAAGTCATCCTAGAAAAGTGGAAGCTGGAAAATTATACTGAACATGAGGATGTGCTTGGGCAGGTGTGCAATTTCTTTTTAAATATAATGTATTATGCCAATAACTAGAGGGAACCTTTTTTTAATATTAAGAAACAAAATCTCTATTTTTAGATGGCTTACATTCAGGAAAGTTTACATGGTCATTTCTAGGATGTTACAGAGCTGCTTTATGAACTATCGATTATACAGTAGGTATATTTTCACTGGGTTTTATTCTGAAAAGTATGAGTTCATTGTCTGTTTTACCGCTTTATCCTGTGTACAGCGTCGCGGGGAGCCTGGACGCATGGCACATCCTAGACAGGGTGCCAATCCTTTGCAGGGCACACACACTCTCATACTCATTCACACACTACAGGCAATTTTTCATAGGCAATTTGCGTAATTTGCATTTGTTCTGTGGGAGGAAACCAGAGAAAAAGCACAAAGCAAGGGGGAAGAACATGCAAACTCCACACACACACACAAACAGACCCGAGGCTGGAATCGAACCCAGACCCTGGGGGTGCAAGGCAACACTGCCGCCATGCCGCCTGAATTAATATGTACTTTTAATTTAGTAGAAAACTCATCTTACCCATCATGTGAAAAGGGGGGATGTCACATTCTTCATCTGATGACTGCTGATTTTACTTGTTTGTTTGTATTGCCATTTATATAATACACTTTTATTAATTTTTTACAAAAGAGGCGGTATTATATTAAACGTGCATAGACAATAAAAAACAGAAATCTAGTTTTTGTTCGAATTGAACTAATTATTTCACTGTGAAAGTAAATAAATTAAAGAGAAAGTAAGGCTGGTGGAATATATTTTTTTACTATTGTTTCATTAAAAACATACACCTTGTGTGTATGTGTGTGGGTGCCTTGCACCTCTAGGATCAGGGTTCGAGTCCTGCCTCGTGCCTGTGTGCATGGAGTTTGCATTTTTTCCCCGTGCTTGGTGGGTTTCCTCCGAGTACTCTGGTTTTCTCCCACAGTCCAAAGACATGCCGATTAGCCTGATTGGTGTGAATTCAATTCAGTTTCAATTGAATTTGATTTGTATAGCGCTTTTAACAATTGTCATTGTCGCAAAGCAGCTTTACACAATCAAAAGAATTATTTAAGTTTGTATGGAATGTTAATGTGTATGAATCAAAATGGTGAGATACTGTAGTCCCTGATGAGCAAGGCGAGGACGACAGTGGCAAGAAAAACTCCCTGAGATGGTAATAGGAAGAAACCTTGAGAGGAACCAGACCCAACAGGGAACCCATCTTCATTTGGGTGAAACAGAGAGCAGGAAATGATCTGCATTCATACTGTGTGTTAGGTGGCAGGCAGTTCAGTATAACAGTTGGTGGTCTTTCGGCTGCTCCCGGCAAGGGGTCGTCATAGTGGAATATCCAGTCCGCACAACAACTTGGCACAGGTTTTACGCCGGATGCCCGTCCAGGTAGTTATCTGAGGCTCAGGTAGACTTGTAGGAAATTTCAGTCCTGAACTATCGAGCAACTGCAGCCAAGTCAAATTGAAATTGAATTGCCCATAGTGTGTGAGTGATTTGCACCTCATCCAGAGTGGACCACACCTTGTGCCCCAAGTCTCCTGGGATTAGGGTTGCCACCCGTCCTTTAAAATACGCAATCGTCCCGTATTTGAGAATGAAATTGCGCGTCCCGTTTTGAATCAAGGGTTTTGTCCCGGTTTTTTTTTTTTTAATCATTTTTTTTAAAGCAGCGTCTCATGCAAATCATCCCACACGCATTTTATCAAGATGCCTCCTTTCCTACTTTTGATTGGGTAATACTTGATGTCATCGTTAGTTTGATTGGTCTTTTTAACTGTCCAGTGAGGAGGGCGGGTCTTTTAAGCAGAGTCTGCAAAGTGTTGGAGACTCCCCCCACCCCCTTCGAAAACCTAACTGGAGTCTTTTTTGTTTTGTAATTTACTGTTTTCTACATGAAATAAAGAACAGTCTGTGAAAATAATAAAAAATACATGTATTTAATATTAACTGAGTAGAACCATGTCAACAACTGGAATCACAGTGAAATGAATGGCTAAAATCAAACTTT
>JAQMYL010000015.1:14807589-14820990 GCA_030014365.1 Clarias pachynema | reverse complement strand
GGTTTTGCCCCCCCCCCCCCCCCCCCCCCCGATTAAGCACTCTCTGCTTTCAATGCTAAGATTGTCATGCTTAAAGATTTGTACAAATTCTTTTGCACATCAGTAAGATTTGTGAAAGTGTGTTGTAGATATGCATACGCGGATTATGCATTCGGTAACGTTATTTTACACTTTATTTGGATAGTCGTTTGTAGATGCTTCTTGAATTTCCAGTGATCATTTAATGAATGAATGAATGAAAAGTTCCAAGTATACAGTACTGTAGCTTGAAGTGCATTTGGTCACCTGGAGAAATAAGTGATTAGTCTGTAGATCATCTATAGGAGACCTTCCAGATAAAGTGGAACTTTTGTTTTCTTTTGCAGAATAATGTGTGAAAAGTGAATCTGATTGATAATATTTGACATGTATGATAAACTTGTAGACCAGTTGGTCTTAATAAATTTGGAAAAACATTTGCAGAGATTTTGTGGGATTAGTTGTGCATGAGTACCAGGTGTTTGTACGGAATTGAATAATAGCTAAGCAATTTAACCATTAACATATTACAGACTTCAGTAAGCAGGAATGAACCCGATGAACCTGACATAACTGCAGTGTCCAGTAAGCAAATGGTGCCGTCCATACAGGACATGCATTCAGATTTCTCCCAAGCTGCTTTGTGACGGTCTTTTAATAAACATGCTCCAAACAAACTTGGATTGAAATGCAATTAAATGTCCAGTACAGACACAAGGTTTTCAAGAGTGGTGCCTTTACAAATCAAGTATGGGTTTCTCCTGGTATTTTCAGTGTTGCCACTAGAGGGCAGTGAGTACAGTAGGTCACGTCCCCAAGTTGCTGATCATCTCTCACTTTTGTTGTGTAACTGATGAGGATTCTCAATGCATGCACACTAAAGTTCACACACAGCAAATTAAATGAACTCAAAAAGGACATTAGCTGTCAATGAATTCCCAGAATAGCCCTGAAGCGTTCCATCTAAGACATTGACGCACTAAATCTAGGCTTTGTTTTTCCTTCCTCCCTTTTCCAGCTTTCATGCACACATTCAAGATGGACTTCTGATCCGTGTTGCATTTAATCCATAATTTCAGATTTAATTACGAAAAAAAAAAACTTTTTAGAACTATTCCAATAAAGCAAATAATAATAAAAAAAAAGGTTGGTTCTGTGTTTAGCTTTTAACGTCATTAGATATCATAAAATCCACACCTAATTTAAACTGTATGACGCGGCACATTTTTAAATTTGATTAGATCTTTGATTAGAATGAAATTAGATCTGACCCAGTCTTCTCCTTGTCCTGGTGTCTGGAGCAGTCACATACTGTAAAGCACATGAATGCTCCACTTTTCTCACCTCGGTCTAATTTTCATGGCCGGATGAGTTTTCTCAGCATGCAGGAACTGGCACTGTCCCAGTGGTAATTCATAACAGTCTGTAATAAAATTGCTTAATTACCTAAACCAAGAACAAATCTTGCTTAAGCTTGTTGGATGCAAGTGGATTAGTGGTGTTCCTCATGATACCATATACAGTACAGTAGTTGCTCATACAGGAAAAGAAATCAAGGAATGAAATTGTGAAGGGGTGATTAAACCGAAAGCTGTTTGCAGGAAAAGTATTTATTATTTTTTTTTTTTTGAATGCTTTCTATGAAACCTGTTTCTCCATCATTATGCATCTGCTTATAATTTGGGAATTTGGTAATGCAATTAGGATGGTTGTATTCCCTTAAGACAAAATACAGAAACAAAAAAGTTATTAGTTAATGAGACATTAACTTATTTTTTACACATTTCTTCATTACTGCATCTACCAGTCACTGTTAGATTAAAAAAAATCAGTTCAACAGTTGAAATCTTTTTCTTAATGAGAACTATTCTTTTATAACTTGATCACTCCTTTACTTGCCTTTAGTGCTGCATCCAAAGCATTTCATCATAAGTTATCATATTCTTCCTGAAACACTGCGTAACAGTTAAACAAATATTAACACGTTGGTTCGAACTGAAGCAAACTCTGGTGTGGTTGATCACGTGTGATACCAAGCAAACGAAACAAGACCCCTTAAAAAGGTGGGAACTGTAGTGCGGTTTGATTGAAAGGTGAACGAATCACAGACCAAGGATGTGTAAAGGAACCAAAACCTGGTAAGATGTCTCAAATAAATAAATAAGCAGAGGGCAAACATGGGTCAATCAGGAGGTAAAATGCATTATTAATATTTCGTTTGACAAGCACATTGACCGGTCTATATACAAAAATCCTCTCAGCATTGTTTTGGAAGTTGAGTCACAGAATTAACATTATTAAATCTAAAATCAGTTCGTGACTTTATTGGCATGCCTGCTAGTGAACGCTAAGCGAACCAGGACTAATGTATCGCAACTACGAATGTGAACACACCCTTAGTGCATTCCTCATATCATCACACTGCCTTGTTTAGATTAGACAGAGACACAACACAGCTTCAAATACCTTCTCTCTGATTGTTAAATTTTTTTTTCTGCTGATTTTTCTCGCAGTTTGGAGTCTTTGTTTCATTTCATCCAATGTTCCATTTCACATTTTAATACCGAGCTCAGATATACTGTATGTGGATGTCTTCATGGTTTTCCCGCCTCCCAAGAACATCCGAGTAATTCGATTGTTGACTACAAATTGACTTTAGATGTGAATCTGTGTGCGTGTGTATGCGCACACAGTGTCGTGGAAAGGACTAGAATTTCAAGAAGTGGGATTTCCACTTTGTAATCAATGTCCATAGGATAAGATCCAGACCACTTACAGTACTGAAGCTGAATAAATAAGTGTATGTGAGTGTATTTTATAAACTAAAATAAAGAGTGCTATAATTAATTTATTAATAACCTCAATAGATTCCAATCCATACCAACATGAAAATGCACCACTTTTGATCCCTATTTTTTTTTTTTAAACAAAATGAATATGCATACACTGTATGGTAAGTAACATAGTGCTCTATTCCTGGCTAGATTAATATAGGTATTATAAAAAGTAAATACACTTATGTGGTATATTTAGTTATCTACTTGTTCATACCCTGTAATGAAGGTATACTGTGGGTTACATGGTGAAGCCTATCCTGGGAACACTGGTGGGAACAAAACCAGGCATACACACACACACACCTATTGTTTATTTCTAAGAGCCCATGCCAACACCTGTATGTTTTTGAGAAGTGGGAGGAAACTGTAACTTGAGCTGCGAGGCAGCAACACCACAGGCCGTGCCACTATGCCACCTGGGTGCTATGTGATTAAAGTTTTTTTAAAGTTTTAAACTACATTAAACAGTAATTACTTTTAGGAGGGATGTGACTCCATACATTTTTGTTCACAACAAAAAGTGTAAGAAGATTTTCCCAACTTCACACATAAGGACATGCCATTAAAAAAAGAAAAGAAAAAAAAGCTTTAACAAAAGAAGGAATCATCTGGCTTGTCTCAACACACTACACATCTCATCAAACAAAAAAGGGAAAATCAAGTTAAGGGTAATAAATTCAACAGATTCTGATCTGTATTTAAAATTTGGCCACGTCTGCTTTATTATTGCTAATAAATATAAATATATAATTCATCCCAAAGGTTTTCTATCAGGGTGAGGTCAGGACAGTCAAGTTCTTTCACACCAAACTCGCTCATCCATGTCTTCATGGACCTTGCTTTGTGCACTGGTGCGCAGTCATGTTGGAACTCATATGGGGTTGTTTTTTTGGACAATTTCCTGGTCCTAACTTTGTTGAGTCAGTTTGGGGAGGGCCATTCCTTTTCCAACACGACTGCGCACCAGTGCACAAAGCTAGGTCCAGATAGAACACCTTCTGAATAAATTAGAGCAGAGACTGCGAGCCAGTCCTTCTCATCCAGCATCAGTGTCTGACCTCACAAATGCGCTTCTGGAAGAACGGTCAAAAATTCCCATAAACACACTCCTAAACCCTGTGTAATGCCTTCCCAGAAGAATTGAAACTGTTATGGCTGCAAAGGGTGGGCCAACATCATATTAAACCCTATGGATAAAGAGTTGGATGTTCCTCAAATTCATATGCATGTGAAGGCAGGCGAGTGAATACTTTTGGCAATACAGTATATATATATTCTGATTCTTTCACATTTTATTATTTATTTTTAAAAGAATGTCCATCCCAGCTGATGCAAAGCGGCCCATAGCATCAAGCCACCACCACTATGCTTTATCGTGGGCCTGGTGTCCTTTGACACGCTCAGATGCGTAGCGAGACAAAATGTAAGTCGTGCTGAATAAGGTTGTCTGCCAAATGCTGTAATGTAAAAATAAATGCCAACGTGAAGTATATATTAGGATTCTGCTCCAAATGTTCTTTTGTGGATTGGATAGCTGTTACAGTACATGCAGGAAGTGAACACTACATGCTACATTTAGTCATTTGGTGGACAATCTTATCCAGAGTGACTTATGTAATTGTTTTGAAGTTTCCATCATTAAATATATACTTACAACCAAATAGCTAAAAGACAGATAAATCTTTAGTAGTCCCTCAAAGAGTGCCAGTGACTAGGTTGTAGGAATTCTAGAAAAAGTTCATTCCACTGCCTAGAAAACAGTCTACCTGCATGTCTTCCTCAATCTCTGAGAGATGGTGGGATCAGTTGAGCAGTGCTGGAGGATTGCAGGGAACATGTGCAGTGCGATAAACGCTTTGAGGTAAGTGGGTGCTGGGCCACTTTTAGCTTTGTAGGCAAGCATCTTTTAAATTTGATGCAGACAGCTACAGGAAGCCAGTGCAGGGAGCTGAGAAGTGGGGTGGTGTGGGAGAACTTACAGTAGGAGGGAGATTTCAGGGAGATCCTGTCCTTAGTAATTTCACTCTAGTGCTCTGTTCTTTCTACATGTTGATGATGGGCTGTTCTTTTATCTGTGTCTGATATATTATAAAAATTGTACCCCGCTTTTAAAGATTCAGATGAAACTCAAGAAAAATGTTAAGAAAATTCAATAGGAACAGTGGATTTTTATTTGGGGTTAAACGGATCACTTTGATGACTTTTGAGTTACTTTTGAACAAGAGTTTGAATGTGGTTTATTCTGTCACATGCCCTGTTATAAAAGGCTGTACACACACTTATGCCAAAACATGTTATGAATATTTTTCTCTTACCGTGTTCATTGCAATTTTTCTACTTAGTTTTTAGTTGAATTTTGTTGGTGGTTCTATCACATAAAATGCTAAAAGATCTGACATGATTGATATTGGTTTTGTTTATTTTCATGTATTTTGGTGTGAAAGGTTAGTACTGATTTCTCATTCTGAACCTTCCTAAAAATGCCAGGTCTTGCGTGGCACTTGGGGCTATACACTGAGGAAGAGTTGCACGCTGCTCAACACAGCACTGTCGGTCCTGCAGCTTAGGGTTATGAACCTAAAATCAATGAACCTCAATGATCAATAATCTGAGTCACACAAGGTTTTTTTTTCTTTTTATAAAGTCACAGCTAAATAATAACACAAACATCTTTATTATCATCATCATCATCATCATTACAATCATATCTTCTTTAAAAAATAAAGAGGGAAAATAAAAATGTTTTTAAAAAATGCAACCCATTTTAAAGTCAAGGAATGAATGAGGATGGTTTCTGTATGAAGTCATCTTCGAAAAACTGATGACATGGCCTTAGCGATGGGGGATGTAAAAGTCGTTTCTGATTTTTGAAACAAAAGTGTTTTGGTCCATATGCATACTTATATAAAATATAATGCTAATGTCAATAAATAATTGTCCATAATAAAAGTCCATGACTGTGGAAAATATGTCTATGCTTCATGGCACATTGCTGTGGATGGCAGGAGGAAGCAACGAAAATATGAGTGAGGAAATTAATCAACATTTGTGTGACAGAGGCTGGGCCACGAGGAGTCAAAACTCTGAAATAACACATTCTTACACGACAAAGTAGTACAGAAAAAGAAGGGACACCTTTTTTGAGGGGAAAAAGAAGGAAAAAAAAGCGCTAGACATACATACGTTATGCAGAGGATTATTATAAGAGTATCATAACACAGTTCTTCTGCAGTCCCACCTGTTCAGTTTCAGACTGTAAGAAGGCTAGGCTAATTTGGCACCTAGAGAAATGTATGTAAACATAAGCAAGTATACGTTTCAAGTGTCCTTCTCTCTTTTTGAACACTAGCTGTGGAAAATAAGTCCATTTGGCCTGTTGTGTGATGTTTTATCTAGTGTGTGAAGTACTGTAGGTACAGAAGGGCTGATATGTCTTTAAACATCTGTGTATAAATCTAGGATAAAAAATAATATGGACAACTATTACCTTAAACTCTCTGAACTGTCTTATACAGGTTTCCTGAACCTTACACGCTCCCTATTTGACACACACACACACACACACACACACACACTTCTCAGACACACCTTAGACTGGTCACATCTTATTGGAAAATATGAACAATACTAAATTACTAAATTGCACACAGAAACACATTATATATATATATATATATATATATATATATATATATATATATATATATAGTCATGTACAACTGCTATCTCATTTGAGAAATGAAGTAAGGAGTTTGTACCGTAAATTCTGTTTGGCCAATATTTCAATAAATGTAATCTAATAATTCCATATTGAATGTTCCATTATGTTATTACATTCTATTTTTGACATTGTCATCATATATAAATCTTCTTCTATGCTAAATGGATATTTACAGATGATTTCACTAAATGTAATGTCTAATGTATTAAGGTCTAAATTTTGAGGCGATGATGATTTGTACTGTATACACCTCACTGATGACAACAGGTGGACTGTAGATACCTTTTGCATCATTAGAAATTATTATTTCAGTTCGCAGGAATGCATTTCTCTCACTGATCAGGAAGAAAAGATCAGGCCTATGTTTTTATTATGTTTCTAACACACCCTGGTTATCCCTCTTACAGAGCAAGGGGTTTTGAAATACAACCAGGGAATCCATGATCAAATTCATTACATTTATTACTATATCTGTTATATTTATAATATGAGTGTGACTCGCCACATGAATTCAGTGGGTTTAATCCAAATCTCAGTAACTCAGAAAACATGTACATCTTTATATAATGTCTAATGGTGATGGACAAGTCCCACGTAAATGCTCTATGGCACCAATAAATAGGCAAAATAAATTCTACATAGATAAATATTTAGCCTAATATTTTACTAATTAGTTTATGTACAGAATGGTTTTATTTTACATTTAAAGGGGCTAAAAAAGTATATATATGTATATAGTAGGAGGCAGATTTATCAATCACAACACACAGCAAGAATGTAGCTGAATCAGTTTCCTTGGTGATTTGTTCATAATTTCTTTTGAGCAGCTTACAAACAAACTAACCAAAAGGTTATTAGCAAAGCTGGGAAGTAAAGCACCCTTTAAAATAGGTTATTCAATATTATCTACAATATTTTTTTGGAATGCAGAAGGTAACTTTATGTGCAAGAAGCTGGTTAAAATTCTACATTCTAATGGGTTCGACAAGGTGAGTGGACCATCACTTAATGCACATACTGTATATGTACATTTCTAAATTTTACATGTTATGTTTGACAAAAAGTGATCCCTCAAATCATAAAAAAAAGAAAGTGACCTAATATCTAGCGCTCCAATATGTACCTCTTAGTAGCTATGTTTTGTATGTATCTAGTACCTGAGTAAAAAAATTAAAAGCTATATTTTAACTTTTACCAAAGACTTACACTTTTATTTTAATAAGAAATTTGTCTATTTTTACCCCCTCTGGTAGTTACATAATTAGTGAGAGAATAGTAGGCCATACAACACCCAATTTACGAGGGGTGTTCAAGTCAAGCCGGGACTTGTGATAAAATTTCTGGTAAATGAAGGCAAACTTCAAGCATGATAAAATAAAGAGACTTTTAACTACGGTAAAACATTTAAATGGTGCAAGAAGGCTGAAGGAATTTAGCTGGGAGTTATTGCCACATCCCGTAGGCAGTCTTGAACTTACTCCAAGGCATTTTTACATGTTCGGGCCATTAAAGGAGTTCCTGGGGGGCTAGCGTTTTAGACGTGAAGCAGGCAGTCCGATTATTGCTTCAGCTTACTGAACTTTCTACCTTGATGGTAACCAAGCACTAGTGAAACGCTGAGATAAGTGTAGTAGTATAGCAGGGGATTATATAGAGAAATAAAGGTGGTTTTTACTCTCTGAGTTATTCAATAGTCCCAGTTAGTTTTGAACACCCCTCATAAATTATTGACTACTTTATTGCTCTTCTATACATTTATTAACAGCCCCACTGAATCTGAATCTGAAAACAATATTACATTAGGTTGCAGTGTCTTTCCGAAGGTTTTGCTCCTCACTTACAAACTCAGTGGATACCCCAGGCTTCCCATTGCTTCTCCAAAAAAAACATCACCTGAGCTAATATGCTAATTAGGTACTGGAAAGATCCTTACAGCAGCGACAAGTATTCGTAAGTGAGCGCATTGCCGAAAATAATATTGAAACATGACCCAAAATGTCCTCCACATTGGAGATTTCTGGGGAAAGGCATGTACGTTTTAGTCAGGTAGAAATGGCTTTACACAAATACAGCTATAGAACGAAAACAGTATTTAGATCAGTGCCATAGTTAAAGAGTACACTTAATTCATAACACTGCCTATTGTGTTCGCCCAATTTTCTCAGGACAAACACACATACAAAGAACAGTGGTCGTCTTTCAAATTCACATTTTGAAATGTACAGACACACAGGGCATGGGAGGTACACAGGCTCACAGTGGTAGCACCAGCAATGGTTTCAGGTCTTCTACACAACTCCAGTCTTAATAGAAATTACAATATGGAGTTTGTACCATGCGTCACTTGGGCGAATGCAAAAGGCTGTAACCAAGAACAAAAAGATTCCTAGAAAATGTGCTGGTCATAAAGTGACTTTTTTTTTTTTTTTGAGTGTTGGCATGATGCCAATTGAAATAAGTTCTCCTTTTCTGGGAAAACCTAGACCTGCTGATGCATATGGTACCATTTAACTACCCTAACTTCAAATGTAACGGATGTGCTGCGATTGAACTCTAAGAAACACTAGTGTGTGAATTGTGGTGTGCTTATGTGCATGAGTATGTGCAAGAGACAGAGAGAGAGAGAGAGAGAGAGAGAGAGAGTGCAGCTAATGATGAATCCCATAAAGACCTGCAAGCTCTTCTAAATTTGATGAAACAACACTGTCACCTCTGGACTTGCCTAAAAACTACATAGAAACAAATTGGTAAATCTTCACATTAAACATTTTACTGGTTGCAGCGTCTATTCCCAGACTCTGGATCCGAGTTTTGTAGCAGTATGACATTTATAACTAATTTGCCAGATTCGATAATTCCTGGGTTTTTAAAGTCATGAATTAATGTCACCAAACAGCACATAAAAATCAACATAATATACAGTGATTACCTTTTCTACACTCTTACAGTAGTATACGGTAAATGATTATGCATTTGTGTTTTATGTCTATGAAAGTATTCAGTCACTGAGTTTGTTAGTAGTGGCATGCCAAGGCTACTGGAAATGTTTTACAGAATTGAAGCCAGGTTTTTGTTCATCAAGTGAAACTGAGGCTCCTTGAGTCTAAAGTAGAAAAATGTCTTGGTAACATTTTACTTGGTATTGGTATTCCTAGTGCTACATGCCATCTGCATAAGACGTTCATCACAACTTATAGACTTTAACCCAATATTAAATTCATTTTTTTTTTCCCCCAACAAGCATCAACTGCAATAAAGAACAGCTTTTGTTAATTTGGCATAACACCTGAGTCAAGTAACAGAATTTTCGTACCATATGGCTGCGTTGTGACACTTAATTACAGTAGAATGTCACAAGAAATGACATAGCTCAGTGTATATCTGATATATCACATTAGTGTTATGTAAACCTGCAAGAGCTTTTATGTATAGCAGTTGATTAGTGTTGGACAATGCTGGAATTATGTCAGCTGTCATGAAGGCCTTATGTAGTTGCTCTATAAGCAAGTACGATGTTTCCAAATGTGTTCACAACTCCAGTAGCCTTGATGTAGTATATACACCAATTATAACCCAACTGCTCTTTACTGTAAACGAGTTACTGGGGGAGTACAAGGTGTTATATGCATCAGCTTGACTCATCCACCCAGCATCGCACTAATAGGATGCAGCGTGTACTGTAGTTCCCAGAATGAACATTGATTATCTAAAGATACAGTATTATTACTATCAGCACAATACGCAATAAGGGTTAAAGCCGTGTTGGTGTCTATAGAGCCCCATCCACAAGTATACAGATATTTTTGAAAACATGGTTTCTACCCCTTTTGAAAGATACAAACAGTATTTTTAAAAATACAATACAGTATTTTCAAAAATACCATATACTGTAGAGCCAAAAGTGTATGAACAGCTGATTATTAATTAACATACCCCCCCAAAATGGGCAAGCTTTTTTGAAGGCTCTCCACTAGGTTTTGTAGTGTGGCTATAAGACTTTTGCCAATTTATCCACAAGAACACAAGAGGTCAGGCACGGATCAACAGTAAAAATGCTTGCCGTGCAGCTGGTCTTCCAATTCTTCCCAAAGATGTTCAGTGGGCTTGAATCCAAAGGGAAATCATAATGCTGTAGCATACAAAGACATTCTCAGTGTGCCTCAAATTTTGACCCTCATATGGGTGTTTTGATCAGCTGTCCATATACTTTTTTGACCATATTGTGGGTAACTGTACAGAAAAAAAAGGTTGTAAGCATGTGCAGTGAGTGGTAGAGAATGCAAAATGTGGAGAAAGACCACCATGGCCAAAAGTTGGTTCATTCAGTCCATTGGTTCATTTTAGCGCTGGTTAGGGTCACTGTTTGCCAAAAGTTCTAAAATGAAAAATAAGAGGTCAGGCCCTTTGCACACATTAACAAATATCATTTGTTCGTATCCACAAAAAAAAACAAAAAAAAAACCATGAAAACTTTTAAAATTTGAAGTTTCAAAAATTCAGTGACCCAAAATACAATTTTCATGTAAAATTGTTTTCAAAAATATCCATAACCATGTGGAAAGGGCCTAACTGTGCGTGTTTGCTTACAGATCGGATAACATAAATCCCATCCCAAGACTGAAGCCCTGGTCAGACTTTTGGCAGTGAAATAGTCCTAAAATCAGATGAATTTAATACAGGTATTTGTGCAGTTTAATCATTTCCTTTAATACAATAAATGTACGTCCTGCACAGTGCACAAGTCAAGGCCCAGACGCTCAAGTAGAGTCCCATTCATCATGCTAAGTGACTATTCACAAACTGTAGAAATGTCAACCAGGACGTACAATGTCATAGATGTGAAGCACCACTTTATAGAAAATAAAATGCTTGGTGGTGTTCTTTTCTATGTCCTGATTTAGGTCCAATAATTGAAGAGAACTGTGATTGTTCTGGTTTTATTTGAATAAAAGTGATCATTACTGTATGCATACTGTAGTTTGCCTCCTCTTGTGATTAATGCATGAGAATGTGAAGAGGAACACAACAAGTGAGGACAAAGTGCAACTGCACAAGGTTAAACTACTAAGCACAGTGTCCAGATATGGTTTAGCTTGATATATGATTAAAAACATGCATATGATTGGATGGTTCCAGAGGTGCTTTGCATCTATAACGATCCTTATCAATTCATCTGAATTAAGGAGTTTACTTGCCAAAATATTACAATACTGAAGTATAACTAAAGAAAGCCTGGAATTTATCCAGAAGAGAAACCCAAAAAGCAGCATCTCTGATTTTTTCGCAATTTTTGCTAAGAAAAGTGTCATGTGACCCATCAAGCTTGTCATCCTGTAAATAAGGATGTGCCAGAGAGGTTGAGGTTTGCCTACCTACACATGCACACACAAACACACATACACAAACATACGCACGTGCAAACACAGACAGTGGACAATGAAGCACTCGTGACTTGTGTCATCCTTACCGGATTTAAAATTTGACTGTACAACAACAAAATTTGACAAAATAGTAAAATAAATAACATTAAAAATACTAAATTTAAAATGCATTTTGCGTGACCAGTCTAATTAAGACTTGAGCATTTTCTCACCACTCACTTTTTTCTTTGTATCTACATCTATTTTCCACATATTGTTTGTTAACGTTCTAAACATTCTTAGCTTTTTTTTCTTTTCTTTTTTGCAACTGGGAAACTTTTAGCCCCTCCGGTAACAAATGTAACCCTTGACCACCACCCAACCCCGTTTCTCAGAGAGCTGATCTCAGAGAAGGGAGACAGTGGACAGGTCAAAGGTCAAAGATAATAGGCAAACCAGTCGTATGCGGAGCAGAGAAAGCCAACTCCAGTGTGTCTTATTGCAAAGGCTCTCTTGTCAACTCATGACATCAGTTAAAAAGATAAAACAAGTTCTAAACTGTGGTTGTACACATACCTATGGAAAAAGCGAACAAAGGTTTAAGAGACTCGCACGGATCAGTAGTTGTTTCCTTCGTCACAAGCAGTGGAATGACTATGACTACTTCTTCAATCCCGTGTCTTCCAGTTTCAGACTGTGCAGGTTCAGAATATTCCAGATTGATGGTGTGCCCTCCAAGACAACAGACGAGAGGTGAAGTCAAAGCAAAACACGGGGGAAAGATACATAATCCAACCATGACAAGAAGCCAACATGTACTTTCTCCTTTAGTGGTTGTGTTGGAAGGATGAACATAGAAAGAAAGGGAAGTGGGTCGCGATGGGTCTAGGACTCAGACGAGGAGCGTGAGCCTCCCTGCACCAGTGATCTATAGATGGGTGAGTTGAGAAAGCGTGGGTAGGAGTCTCTGTGCATGAGCGTGTAGATCTGCAGCTGTGCGTCCTCAAACGTATGCGGAGTTGGTTCCTGCATCTTCCTGTTGATTACCTCACGTACCCGGGAGTCCAAACTCACCTGTCAGAGAGAAAGAGAGAGGAAACCAAAGAAATTAGAAGCTTTAAACAACCAGTATAGGTAAAGAACTGTGATGTAACATCTATCAAAAATAAAAAAACATGGTTTATTTGCAAAGATCTTACTTTATAATGAAATTCTAGTACATTTCCCCAAATCCAGGCAAATTGCTGACAGTGTGACTATACTTTACAGAAGCATTTCTACTGTAAGATGTGTTTATCTAATATGTCACTAGTAATAAGGATAATAGCCCGATCAGAAGAAAAATGCATCAAGTAAACATCAGAGCACTCTGACCGGATCTGGCCTTTCATCTAACCCTATCCTCTGCATCCTCTTCTCTCACACCAACTAACTTCATGTCCTCTCTCACTGCATCCATACTGTA
>JAQMYL010000015.1:14794592-14807489 GCA_030014365.1 Clarias pachynema | reverse complement strand
CTTTGCCACCTCTACCTTCACCTTACGCTGCATCTCCCTGTACTCCTGTCTACTCTCTTCAGTCCTCTCAGTGTCCCTCTTCTTCTTAGCTAGCCTCTTTCCCTGTATACACTCCTGGACTTTCTCGTTCCACCACCAAGTCTCCTTGTCCACTTTTCCCTTTCCTGATAATACACCAAGTACCCTCCCACGTGTCTCCCTGATCACATTAGCTATAGTTTTCCAGTCAACTGGAAGCACCTCCTGACCACTCAGAGCCTGTCTCAACTCCTTCCTGAAAACGGCACAAAATTCCACCACTTTGTCCTCGGCTCTGCCTTTGTCCTCTTCACCTTCCTCACCACCTCACAAAAGGGTCATTTTAAACACTACCATTCTGTGTTGTCTGGCTACACACTCCTCTACCAACACTTTGCAGTCACTGATCTCTTTCAGATTACAACGTCGACACAAGATTTAGTCCACCTTAGTGCTTCTGCCTCCGCTCTTATATGTCACCCTAATTTTTATTTGTTTTGTTGTGAATATTTTTTATTTGGGTTGAATATTTTTTAGGATCAATAGTAATAATATCAATTAATTAAATATAAAAGTAATGCATAAGCAATTGTAAAACATTTAAGAGATACATGTACTGTACTGTATATATTAACATGAACAAGACACAATGACAAAGGTTGCATTCATTTTACAAGCCTAAATTCTTAAGAACAATTTAACTTTAATATGGGTTATTTTCCTAACATGGGTGATGTTTTTGAATCTCCTTCCACCACTTAATACATCATGATGGGACAACTGGCAAAATTAAAACTGGTCTGGGAAGTGAATGGTGGACTGGTATACAGTACATCTTGACCAAGATAGGGGAGAATCAGGGCTACACTTTATTTGAAGTAACATAAATAAGTATAATTTTACAAGATGGATAGGACGGATTTTCAGCAACGAGAGCTGAGAGTTGTTTGAACTTCATGAATTCTCCTCAGTCATGTTGAATGATTTTTCATACTTGATTTACAGTACACTGTCAAAAACACCCTTGTATAAAAATCTTAAAAATAAAGTTTAAGCCAATACAGACGGCATAGTATCATGAGTCAGTAAAAATGTCAGACGTTTTAGTTTCTAAAATTACCATAAAGTCAGTGTGACCCGAAAACTCAGTGACAAGACCATTAAAGAACCAGTGTGTCACCCACCCTGTTGCTCATTCCTCTGTCCACACTGTCTTAAATCAGGCCCTATCCTTCCTCACTCTCTCACTCAGCACACTACAGCCTATTTATAGATCACTTCTTGAAGGCCATAAAGAACACTACAGTATTTATAGCTTCCTGTGGATTGTACCTAATGTTGCTGAGAGAGAGTGAAAGAGAAAGAAAGCTCTTACATGCTCTTCAAGTGGTGCTCTGAGCTGACACAAAGCATTAAACAAAGACATGCAAAATTAACATACAATGAAACATAGGATGCATGAATTCCATCAAAGTGTGCATGAGCTCATTTCTAACTGATGTATTTCTCCCATTTCAATCCACACATCATTGGATACTCTCATAGCACAAACCACTCTGTGCTCAACCTCATTAATTATTAGTTAATCTATCTTATTTGTGATAGTAATAACCAATGGTTCAGTCATTTTGAACACAATTTGTTTTAATAAAATTGTAACATACACCAATCAGCCATAAGATTAAAACCAATGGTGGGTGAAGTGAATTTCGGCAAGTGAAGGTGATCATTAAATATCACATTATAATGACACCAGGCAATGAGTGGAATTTATCAGACAGCAAGTGAACAGTCAGTTTAGTTAATGTGCTGGAAGCAAAAAAAAGAAGCATAAGGATATGGGTGACTTTTTTTTAACTGATGGCTAGACAACGGGGTGAGAACATCTCCAAAATGGCAGGTCTAATGGAGATATCTTAGTATACAGTGGTTAGTAAATACTAAAAGTAACCCAAGGTAGTACAACCGTATTTCGGTGACGTTGATTATGGACACCCAATACATGATATACGTGGGCAGCAAAGTATATCTGGATAGTTGCAGACTGGTCACAGTGTGTAGTCAGAACTGGACCATAATGTAATAGAAGAAGTGGACTGGTCCTAATAATCACATTTTCTTACATCATGTGGATGGTCAGGTGTGTATGTGTGACCATCAGGATGTAGTATGGAAAGAGTTCCCCATGCAGATAAGGCTGATTGGTGTCCTCAAATTACCCATAGTGTGTGAATGATTTTGTGTGTGTGTCTGCGATGGATTGGCAACCTCTTCAGCCTTGTGCCCTAAGTCTCCTGGGATAGGATCCAGGCCCCCCACGACCCAGTCTACAGGATAAAGCGGTATAGACAAGGGAGTGAGAATGAGTAAAAGTGTGATAATGTCCCTTGTTAAAAGGGCTGTTGAGTTGAATGAATGCCAGTGGCCTCTTTCGATTGGATAATGCATCCTGCCCCTCTGCAAAAATTGTTTGAGGAACATGACAAATAGTCCAAGGTGTTGACGTTGCCACCAAATTCCCCAGATCTCAGTTCAATCAAGCAGCTGTGGTATGTGCTGGACAAACTAGTTTAATCCATGGAAGCCCCATTTCAAAACATACAGCACACCTTCAGAGGTTTTGTGAAGACCATGCTTTAACATTTTGGCAACATAAGGGGACATACACAATATTATGCAGGTGGTTTTACTGTTATGACTGTTCATTGCTATCCCAATCTGTACCAGAACCAGTACTAAATGGAATGTAAAAGACTGTTAACAGAAAACTCAGGCATAATAGGTACGTAGATCAAAGGGCATTTTTTACAATGTTTTGATGATTTAATTTAAAGAATCTTAATATTGTCAGTTATAAAGGAACACATTTTGCTATTCTTGGTAGTTATCTGTCATATAACTGAAGCGTAGCAAAATATTTTTTAAAAATTCTGTATTTTGCCACACATACAGCGACAGAAACATAAAAAGTGTATACCTTTGTGATAAGTACTTTATCCCATGCTGTCATTACAATATCTGAGATTTTTACTGTATGTCACCAGTCTTGTTATTATCAAACAGTCTTAATCATAGCGCACAGACAAATACAATGTTTCTAGACATTGTTTCTAGACACACTACGTGTGTATGTGCGCGTCTGTGTATATGTGTGTTTATTTTATAATCCTTATGTGTACCAACCCTTGACATGATTTATCCAGCTCCATAATTAATCCAGCTAGTCAATGCTATGCCTACACTTGTGTCGACATGTTGCCTTGTTTTTATATTCTGGTAGGGGCTAAATATCCCCACAACGTGAAAGAGCCTGATATTCTTTTCCCTACCGAAAATGCATGTACATATATTGCGTGCACTCAGTATGTGCATGCGTGTGTGTGTAAGTTAAAGAGAAATGGCATAAGGAAAATGTTCAGTTCACTAGCAGGAACAGGTACAGGACCACTGCTGTCATGTTCAGAGAGAGAGAGAGAGAGAGAGAGAGAGAGAATTTCGCCTTAAGAATCATAGAAAATTAATTCTGATATGTATTTCCACACTGTGGTCAAATATCAGATCTGTATCAGATTTCAGTAACAAACATAAAAGTGGCTGCATGCAAAACTAAAACTAAAAAATCAATAAAAAATCAGTGAGTCAGCTTTCACACTGGTATAAAAAAAAAAAAAGTCTGTGTGACTGAAGATGTTTGACATATGTTTAACATGTGTTTCCTGAACCAGATTGCCTGGGCGTCCAAACACTTTGTGTTCAGGTTAACATACATCAGGTTAACAAACATCAGTCAACATGTTTTTGCTAAGAGTTTAGGATCATAGTTTTGATATCAAACAGGGTTTCCTGGGAATGGGAAATAAAAACAAAACCTGTTCCGGCAAGGTACATCTGAACTTGTATCTACATGCACACATACTCACACATACTCACACATACACACACACACACACACACTACGTTTTATTTACCAAATGAAGCCTCTGAGAAGCTTATAATAATTATCTTATCTTAGCCAAAGTTGCTCTGTCAAATCATTGCTGTTTAAAATTCTCTGAGAAGAGAGGAGGTGGTGTGGACAGCATAGAACAGGGGTTTCCAAAACTTAATATTCAAAGGTGCGGATCTGATCTCTATTCAAGTTCAAAGGTCTAGAACAACTGTAGCTTCTATACCGCTTATCCTGTATACCTTTCCCAGGAGACTTAGGACACCTGGAGGGGTACACCCTGGACAGGGTGCCAATCCATCCAGTGCGCGCGCACACACTGGAACAACTGGCGCTACTTTACTTTCACTAAACTTACTTATAACTTACAGGCAACATACATTCATGTTAAGACAATCTAAGACAAAATACCTTAAAAGCTAGTGGAAAAAATGCTCAAATGCTTAAACCAAAGCAACATATATTGAAGATACAAAATTCCACGTTGGCACAGTCTGCATTTAGTCAGCTGCCTAAACCTTGGCACAAAAAAGTGTGGTCACTAGACGGAGACACTAACCTTTAACTAAAAATTAAACATCGCACAGGGGACGTGATATACACTGACAGAGGACGCAGTAGTCTTGCTTTTCCCTTAACTTTGCCATGAATACGGGGAAACTATTATGTTAAACCAACAACAGGGTAACTATTACGTTTAGCCTTAATCTCGGGCAGAGATCGCCATAACGATCTCTAAATAGACCACAAAACTAACAGTTATTTCAAAGTAGGAAACATTTTTTTTTACATTGTATTATTGTATTGCTAATTTGAGATGTGGGCGGAGTCTGCACTTTGAGAAGCCCTGGCATAGAAGGAGTAGACACACACAGACACACACACTGAGCCACTGCTGAGCCACTCCACTACAGCTGACAGAAAGCAGCTCTCAGTACTTACAATACACTTTTAATATTTAAACATCTTTATTTCCTGCTCTCAAAATAAGAAAATAAGAAACTGATATAGAGAGAGAGAGAGAGAGAGAGAGAGAGAGAGAGCAGAAAGTTAATTAAAGACCGCAGAGAGATAAGCATGCTGAGCTATAGATAGAGTGAGCTGTTAGACGGACAGATGGCAGAAGAGGGTTAGGTAACATCTGAAAGAGCGCCATGTTCCTCTCATTATGAAGTGTGTTTAAGTGGGTGTGCATTTGTTATTAAACACATGCATTAAACACAACCTGGTTTCAACCTGTAAGTGGAAGACAAATTAAGCTTTTCCCCTCTGACCTTTGTGTAAATATCCACACACAGTAAACGACTACTATTTCTTACTGTTTGGGTTCAAACTACAGATTTTTGTTCCCTGCTGAAAAAAAAAACACAAATGCACAAAAACAGCATGGACGACATTAGGGCTCCTTAAAAACATAAGGATACTACAACAAACCCCATTCTTAGATTAATGAGGTGGACCTGCTGGAAAATTTTTTGAATGTGATTGTCCCTACAAACATCCATCTATTCATCTTTAGTCAGCACTTGTTCCTGGTTAGGATCGCGGTGAATCCGGAGTTCAGAATGGCACAGAAGTACAGGCAAAAAATCCCTGCTCACAAACATTCGGCTACGGCCATGTTTCTGGTGATAACTGCTGCACATCCGCACCAATCAACTACAGGTTTCTCCAGTAACATTAGTAGCATGACAAAATCAAAAGCACCCTGGCACACACATACATCACATGCATTGTGATAAGAATATTATAAGATCTATATTATTATTATTATTATTATTATTATTATATCATATAGATTATTATTATTATTGTTATTATTATTATATCTATTATATTATTATTCTACTATATTATAATAATAATAATAATAATAATAATAATACAAGCTGGATTTCCAGAGAAAGTCCCCGGACACAGGATATTATTTTAAATCAGAACAAAACAACCTTCTAGAATGTTCTATAGCTGCAAACACAGCTTGTCATTATTCCTGATGTGGTGCTATCCAACATTCAGCTGACAGAGACGACATGTTCCGTCCCATTCCAGGTCTGTAGAAAGGTGCCTTAGTTTCTGCACTGCACCACTCACTGTATTGCATATTATACAATAGTTAATTCTGACTGAGCAAGCTCATTGAACGAGAGGCATCCCACGAGTGATGATGATATATGATAAAAAAAAAAAAAGTACACTAAATAAATATTGTTTATGATAAAAAAGGACACAAAACGAATTTAATTCTAAAATAAACAATATAAAAATTGCTTATTTTATAATCAAATTCGTTTGGTGTAATTTGTCATTTGTAAATCATAAACCTACGAATGTCACATGACTCCCATAGACGCTATGCAGTGCAATAGATTCAAAAGAACGAACGACTGGGACTAGGAGAGGTGAGCTGTATCACTGTAATATTTTCATTAATGGAACTATAGCCAAAATGTGTGTATGTAGACGTATTGGGGTCTGTTTACGTAAAATGTAACATTTTATTTTATTTCTGATCAAAAGAACGAAATGTTCATTTTGATGAACGAGATTCAAAGAACAGAATCAAACTTCCCATCACTAGCACATACTCACAAACTTACTCACATATTACAGGAAATTTTATTTTCATCCATTCATCTTCTATACCGCTTATCCTGTATACCTTTCCCAGGAGACTTAGGACACCAGGAGGGGTACACCCTGGACAGGGTGCCAATCCATCACAGTGCGCGCGCACACACTCACACACACACACACATACATACACACACACACACATACATACATACACACACACTCACAAAACAACCAATTTGGGAACACCAATAAGCCTAATCTGCATGTCTTTGGGCTGTGGGCGTAAACCGGAGTACACAGAGGAAACGCACCACGCATGGGGGGAACATGCTAAATTAACCCCACAGTGGGCCACAGTGCTAACCACCACACCACCTTGTTATTATTATTATTACCTCTTTAGGTGAAAGAATAGAGATGTAGTCTTCGTAGATCATTCGTGCCTTCTCGTCTATCATATTCTTGCTGATCTCATTCTTCAAATCCTCGACGGCCAGCCAAAAGAGCATGTTCTCCTCGCTGTACTCTGTGCGCAGAAACTCCCGAAACACGTTCCGGCCTGCTGGGTTCTTCATCAGCTTATCGAAGGACTGAGCCCACTGTTTTATCTCCTCCACCGTTGGTTTGGTGCTGTGAAAAAAAAATTATAATAATTATTAATTTGGGCAGAAAATTTGTGTTCTTAGGTGTTTTTTTTTGGACATGAACAGCACAAGTCTACAGAGCAGACACCATTTGAGATTTCTCACTATTACCGGTTTGCCAAAAATTCTTCTTTGTTCCTGTCTTAGAACAAGCATGGGCATGCAGTGGTATGCAAATCTCAAAAGTCTATAATACTAATGATAAAATCATTTAGGAGATGCTGCTTGCAACCTGCTCTATAGTCCAGTGCTCATAAAACTTCCCTCATGACTTAAAATTTTACAGTTATGTATGTATGCATGGGTTATCCCATTTGAACTCACAGCCAAATTAGGATCAGGTACAGTAGCTCAGTAAACCTATCAGGAAGCTTTTAAAACGTGTTTCAGAAACTAAAATGCTGTGTTTGCATTTCTAAATAATCTGGTTTTTGTTTTTGAAAGGAAATTAGGTTACAATATTTTAGGAGTTATGAGTAATAGAGTATTAGAAGATGGAGACAGCTGATCCCTCTGAAAAGAAACAACAATCGACAAAGAAAATCGACAGGTAGTTAATAGGTTTTCACGTTATGACGTTGGTTCTAGCTTGAGCTCTTCGGTCTGTGATATGATAAAAGAAGCAGTCTCCAAACTGCATGTGGTTTTATAATTATACTGCATTTGCAATAAATATGTTATTAATTATTGTAAAACAGAAAGACCAGATAATATTTCAAAAAAGATAACCATGTTGGAAATAAAAAATAACTGTCACACCTAAAACACATCCTTGGAGTAAAAAGACATAAGGGTCCTGCTGATGTGCCTAACATCAGTGTCTGGAAGTTCTGGGATTTAAACTCTTCTAATCAGTAATCCTAAGCAAATGTCATTTATAGCAATTTCTAATGAAGATGAAGCATTTGTATTTTAACAAAATCTGAAAGCTGGTTGTGCGCATTTATTATAATGCTCTAACTAGAAAATGTCTGAATATGCCCACACCAAGAATAACTGAGAATGTGTGTGTACGTGTGTGTATATATGCCCTCACCAAGCTTCACAGTTTGGTATGGTCTCCAGCTTAGTCTCCTGGGCTTTCAATCTCCGGCGACTCTCATCTTCTCTCCTAATAGTGAGACTGGAGGGTGGTAAAACGGCATTGAGAAATAACAGTTGTGCCCGAACCATCTTGGCCTGGCTACACACACGCACAGACACACAGACACACACACACGCGCACGCACAGATACACGTGACATGAAGGGACAAACATTCCTAACACATACACTCTCCAGCTCACTCTTATTATTGTACACATACACATGCTATTTATCACACAGAGATATTAAAGCATGTGTAGTGTTGCAATCTTGGGTCATGGAAAAGACCTGGGATTCTTATCTCACATCAACTGCTCAGGTAGGAGCTATTAAGCTATTAATCGACTTATAATCGAATAATTTAATATGAGAATGGAAAAATATATACTAAAAACTTTTTTCCACCCCAATGGCTACATGATAGCTGCAGTGACTAAATTCTGCCCCAGGGGTTTGTTTTCTTTTCTATCAAGTGAAACTGCATGCAAATACAAGCCCATATTTAATCATCATATTCCAAAACAGGCTTTCAAGATTAGAATTTAAGTTTTGATTCAAGATCTAATTTCATACGTTTCTATTTTGAATAGTCAGGGCTGAGTGCTATATGGTAATTGCGGTCTTCAAATCTGTTTCCTTAACTGACTTTTTCTGTTGGTGACCTCATAAGCTGCTGATAGAGTGGCTCTGAGATATTCAGGCTGACCGCAAAACCTCAGGGTTTGTTTCAGCATGTGGCCATGTGCTGTTAACACTGCACTGTGGGCTACGGCTTACACCTAACACAGACATGTGTAGCTTGGCGGCGGTGCTAGATCTTCTAGTTGCATCTTTATGCAATCGTTTATGAAGAGTCTGTCAGAAATAGATCTGGAGCAGCTCTGTTATTAGGCAGTAAAAGCATTTCCAAGTACTTTGTGTGCGTGTGCATAAGAGAGAGAGAGAGAGAGAGAGAGAGAGAGAGAGAGAGAGAGAGAGATGTGTTTGAATATGCAGTCAGATCCCACAGAGCTCAAGTTAGAATGAGAGCATTTTTAATATCAGTTGTTCTTTATGTTCCCCGGACATCGTGCTAACACACACACATACACACACATAGACACATATCTAGAAAAACATGTAATATTACAAAAAGACTGTGATGAAGATAGAGTTCTCCATGTGACAGAAAGAAGGTAAAACAAATCAAGGAAATTAAATCAAACTAAATATTAAAATCTAAATCTCAACAGGGAAATCAATGATATTTAACAGAAATCGAGGTGCGAGACGCAGATATGAGATGATAAATGAGGTATGCTTCCATCCAACTGTTGTGTAAATGTTAATCTAGCTGTTAAAACTCTCCAAGGCTGATTATAAGAATACAACATACGTACAGCTGATCAACAGCACATGCCTACTGACACAGCATCCACAATCATGCAGCAGAAATGTTCGAAGCAAAAAAAAATGTTTGTAGCTGGATACAGTTTGGCATGTGAATCACTAGAGACTATCATGTGACTTTAATAAATTCTATATAATGTGTCCAGTGTTACTTATTAACAGCCTATTAACTTCTGGCAATTTAATTTATCGTTTTTAGGTGACTTCTGCTCAGGTTTTTTTTTTTTTTTGGCTCTCATATAAACAGTTAAATGGAGTTCTCTTTGTGTTTGAGAGTGAGTGAGAGGGGTGCGGGTGTCATACCAAGAACAGCTACAGCAGCAGCACCAGCAGAAGCAGCAGGTGTTTGGTCTCTGTGTGGGGGGCGAGTTCTGTGCCCGGGTTGGGGACATCTCGCTCCGTACCATCGGAGACTCGCGCTCTGCTGGGACGGGGCCTGTGTACTGAGACACACACAATAAGACATCTGGACAGCATACGCAGACAGCAAAAAAAAAAAAAAAAAAAAAAGTGTTCACTTCCAAGAATCACTGAGATATTTGAGATTAAAATAGAGATGAATATCCTGTCTGATTAAAATTTTTCCAATTGTTGTGATGACATACAGTATTTTTTCATTGTTTTCATGTCTTAATGTCCAATATTGACCCAATATTAAGTAAAAATAAATAAAAACTGTTCTTGGAGTGAACTTAGACTTTCAGGTCGTATTTTACACTTACAAACATGCTTTAACATGCTTTCGAACAAAATATATCCACAGACATTCAAAGAGGTCATATATTAAGATGCACACAGTCATGCAGCCACAGGATGAATTAAAATTTGCTGCGTGTATCAGATACATAAATCCTCTACGAGAAATATGGTCCTGCAATAACTTCTTTTTGACCAACTATAATACATTTATGGCATTTGGCAAATGCCTTTATACAATGCGACCTGCATTTATCTCATTATACATCTGAGCAGTTAAAGGTTAAGTAAGGCCTTGCTCAAGGGCCCAACAACAGTAGCTTTGTGGTGCTTGGGTTTGAACTGTGACCTTCTGAGCCATAATCCAAAGCATTTACCATTGCACTACCCCTGCCCAATACCACCGATTCATGTTTCATGCACTGAGTTTTCTGCAGCAATTGGTTCTCATATTAGATACTTTCTACTGCTAACCATAATATCTCATCATCTGCATGCCATTGGGATTTTAGTGCTAGTTTTATCTAACAAATTATTTGACTATGTGAAAAGTACTGGAAGCAGCATGGTCTGGAAATCTGTCCATGAACATAAATTATCAGAGTTAGTGCCAAAGAAAGCAAAGGAAACCAGAAGGCATAATGAGTCATGCAGTTGTGGCATGAGGAGATAGCGAGGTCTTCAGCACTACACATATACACTGTAAGCATATTTTAGTAAAATATACTTGTGTATGCAGCAATGTAACAATATGATAATATTAATCAATTTAATATTAATCTTAGTGAAATAATATAGAAGTAGGTAGAGAGTATGACAAGTCATAAAACATAATGGGTTCACTTAGAGGTGAGATAAGAAAAGCAGACAGAGTATGGCAGGGCATAAAACATAATGGGTTCACTCAGAGGTTAGACAAGAAAAGCAGACGACTATGAGACAGGTCATAAAACGTAAACAGTAAGGGAATGGGTAGTGATACTCAGTGTACAGTGTGTACCCAAAGTGCATGGGAAAAAATCCTAGAGTGATCCAGACATGAACTGTACTTATTTTATAATTAGCTGTGTATGATAAATAGACAAGATAAAGCGCCAAATGTGCCGGACCCGATAGAGACACGAGCATAAGATAAGGAGCCAGGTGCCGAACTTGGCAGAGACATGAGCACACTTAATGAAGAATTGAAACATGTGTTGGATACACATGATAAACGTGCACCTGCAGTCGCGCACACATGTCTAAGTAAGAATATAGACAAATAACCAAAAGACACACGATCAGTTTTAAGAATACTGAGTTTAATAAGAAGTAGACACAACACAAAATAGCATGTGCATCTACATAATGACAAACAAGGAGATACATGTAGGGCTGCAACTAACGATTATTTTAATAATCGATTAATCTGTCTATAAATTTTTTCTCGATTAATCGATTGATCGGATAAAGCCCAAAAAAACAAGAAAAACATTCATTTCCAACCCTTTATTCGAAAACAGAACTAAAAACTTTAGAAAGTGCACAAACATGTTGCTCCTTGAGCTGTTATAATAATAATAAATAAAATAATTTATTATTTTAATAATAAATTTTAATAATAAAATAAAAATGGACTAACACAAAAAACATAGACATGTATGCTTTACATCTGCCAAATATATACAGTGGAACCTAAAGAACGGGTGCACGGATGTTGATTATACCAGTAAGAGACAAGCACTAAGACCCAGCAGCCTCCGCCATGTATCTTTCCTCTACCTCTGCTCGTATTCTTTTTTATTTTAGCTCCGCCCTGTCTATGAGGTGCCGAACTCTGCTAGCATCAGTGTGCGAGACCGAGTGTGTTCGTTCCGCTCCGCGCTCAACTAAAGTTTTTTTTTAATTAATCGAATGTCTCCGCGTCGCGCGACACAACGAATCGATTATGAAATTCGTTGCCAACACTTTTAGTAATCGATTTTTATCGATTTTAGCGATTAGTTGTTGCAGCCCTAGATACATGAAAATTCAATATAAAAATACAAAGTATAAGGCCCAACATAAAAGTACAAAAAAACATAGGGGGCCTGGGTAACCATCAGTAGCAAAATAATATGCATAAGAAATCACATATCAAACATCAACCTTCTCTGAGACAGAACACCACCCATAGGAAGATTGGTAAGGGGGACAAAAGCAGAAATGCTGCAGTTCAGAATTGGTGCAGGTGCTGGAGGAAAATCCGTTTGGGTACCAACAGTTGCACTCTCGTTAGTTTGTGCACTAACAGACACTTTAAAATCGGTCTGAGTGGCAACACTTACATGACAAACAGGCCTTAGAACAGAAGGAGCTGGAATGCCAGACTCTGGCCGTACAGGCCTAAAGGCATGAGGAGAAGGGCTGTTTACCTCCAGATAAAGTCTCTTAGATGGGCCAGGATTGGAGTCATCCTTCCTGAGATACATAAGCCCTCTCTCCAGTAGGGATGCTCATTTCGATTAATTTTCCCAACCGACAACCGCCGTTCGTTATCCGAACATTAACCGTTAACTGATCA